>JAZAYU010000562.1:0-251854 GCA_038501625.1 Corbicula japonica | reverse complement strand
AGAGAGAGAGAGAGAGAGAGAGAGAGAGCATGTTTGTTATAAGTATGTCAATTCAAATAGGACGCCACAAACAACTAACGAAAAAGAGAACCTTTTGGGATACCGCCTTGGAACGGTCAGTGGCAAAACAAATTGCCACTGGGGGGTTTAAACCAGGTTCTAGGGTGCACCAACCTCACACTTGCCCCAACAGGTCGTGGGTTGAGCGCAACAGGATTGTAAGTCCAATTTTTTTTGGAAAATGACTTTTTTGCATAATACGCCTCATTTTATATCAATACATAATATAATTAAAGAAAAAAAAGTTTTTGAAAAAAATTTTACTTAATATTGCAAATTTCTCCAAAGGTTGTATCTCACATTGGATGAATTTTGAGTGCAATACGGTTGTAACTCAAGTTACATCCATGTTGCACAAAAAGACATTCACTTAACTGATGAGTTGTAAGTGGAATAGAGATGTAACTCAGTCTTTATATGGACATCATTTATAAAATAATCAAATTCATCAAGATAAGATAGATGAATTCCAATTTATTTTAGAAATATAACTAATCCTATTACATATTTAATGGGCATTTTCAGCTTTTCACTTGTTGGTTTTTTTTCTCGAAATTAGGAGTACACTTTAGTGTATTAGAATTTCAATGACAAATTTATATTTATCAAGCCGCTTAGATTTAATAAATTCTTTTGCATACCCATCAATTTTGACAATATAACAAAATATAGGTTATGTTGTGTTATATATTTTATGATCAAATTTTATAAACACAAATGATATTATTTATTTTTCTAGACAGTAAACTGTTATGGAAGCTATTGGAGATCATTGTGTGGAACATCACGTAAATTTTATATTTAGATTTTTACAGCTTTGAAAAAAACATATTCTTTTAAAATAATGAATGAAAAAGAAAATTGAAAGCAATCAGAATTATCCCTTTACTACATATATTACAAATTCCTGTTGCTTGATAAGGCTCATATAGGCTTCTTGGTCAAACATAACCTACTTAATCTAAAAGTGAACAATGTATATCTTGATCAGACAGCATGAATGTGCTGGCTGATCTGGATCTACACTGTTTGCCCATGGAATAACAGTGATATCCCATGGAGTTAAAGGTTAATGAGGACTGTATTCTGATTTATCTAATAAAATAACTTCTCTTTCTGTTTAAAAGAAAACAAGACATAAAATGACATGTTGGCATTATGATACTCTTAAAATAACCTTAACTCATTCCTTCATTCAACACATGTACATTGTATCACATGTATGATCAAAACAAGAAGTTAAGAAAATATTGCCATTATTATATTTGTTATATATGTATTAAGTTGCATCTTGCGAAGAGTGTAAATTTATTTATGCAATATAAATTCTTAATATCCTTCAGGCAACAATGCCACAAGTTAAAGAACAAAATGATTTTCTGTTGCAAAAAACTAAAAGATATGTAATTTTACATCAGCATCTTTAACACCTTGGAAAGATCCTTACTCTCCCATCTCTTTTTTTGTGGGTTTGTGAGTTCAAACCATGATGTATTTTCCTTTTTTGTTATTATCTTTAGGCATTTAAAAAAAGAAAGATCATTAAATTTCTCTATCGTGAATCATAAATCATTATTTAAGGAAAAATTTGATATTTTTTCAGTTGAGGTGTATTAAGTCACATAATCTTTGATGTTTTAATGAGCTCAAGTTTGCAGCAATTGTAGTTTAAATTCTCAGCATTTTATTTACAAAATAAAACTCTTTTTAAACTATAAAATCTGTGACTCTTTTGGCAGAATTTGTCATGTAAATTTCTTAAATAAATGGATGAAATCTTACTTCCTGGTTCAAAGTGAAAGTAGAAAGTGAAAGTAGGAAGTAAGTTTTCATTGAATTTCTTGATAACCCTACCATTATTTTGACGGATTGGCACTAAACATTGTAGACCAGCATATACTTATTTCAGGTATGAGTTGTTTTGGTATATTGTTCATGAATTTTAGAGTTCTCATGCAAATGGTTTTTCTTTTGTTTTAGTATGTGCTTGGTAATTAGAACATGAATTAGACTAAATTGAGCTTGCAAACATTTACTTCATCCAAAGCTAAATACATTTAATAACTAAAATCTAGGTGGCAAAAAGTATTTCCCCCAAAATTCATTTTTTGAAATATTAGCCTGTTTTCGACATTTGCAATGTTTGCGACCTCTTAAATCGGGTCGATTTCCACCACAGTTTTGATCGTAACTGCTTGAGACGTAAAGGACAGACAACGAAAACGTCCGTATGATAATGGGTCTGTGCTTGCAGTCGAATTATTGAGACTACTGCATATTCATGCCTTTGCATGGGGGAACAGTTATCATTGATGCTGTCTGTTTCTAACCGAATAGGGAACAGTGCAGATCCTGATCAGACAGCATGGATGTGCCGACTGATCGTGATCTACACTGTTTGAAAATGCAATAAAATTCATACATAATTATGGAGTAATGGTTAATCTTTACTTCATAGTTACATCTTTATTGTATGGGCAAACATTATAGATCCAGACGAGCTGGCACATCTGTACTGTCTGATCAGGATCTACACTATCCGCTTTTAGATTCATCAGGTTATTTCTGACCAAAATGTGACCCGTGCAGATCCAGATTAGACAGCGGCTGATTTGGATTTACACTGGTCGACAAAGTGATAAATTCCTTATATGGAGTACGCGGACAATAACTTAAGAGGTCGCAAACATTGCAAATGGCGAAAACAGGCTAAAATTTCAAAAAATGAATACTTTCACTTTCTACTTTCACTTTGAACCAGGAAGTAAGATTTCCTTGAATTTCTTGAAAACCCTAACATTATTTTGACGAATTGGCACTAAACATTGTAGACCAGCATATACTTATTTCAGGTATGAGTTGCTTTGGTATATTGTTCATGAATTTCAGAGTTCTCATGCAAATGGTTTTTCTTTTGTTTTAGTATGTGCTTGGTAATTAGAACATGAATTAGACTAAATTGAGCTTGCAAACATTTACTACATCCATAGCTAAATACATTTAATAACTAAAATCTAGGTGGCAAAAAGTATTTCCCCCAAAATTCATTTTTTGAAATTTTAGCCTGTTTTCGCCATTTGCAATGTTTGCGATACCTTAATATGCTCCCTATCTAGAAAAATCCAAGAGTTACAATTCAATCAAAAATATAAACCATATCATATTGATAAAAGTTCATCACATCTGATAAGTGAGCTTCCTAAATATTTAATTAATAACCAAGTGGTGGCTTTTAAGAAATAACCCAGAAACAAATGGTACAGTAATGCTCAAATTAAAATTGTCATTACTGGGGTTTCAATAACAGAAGTCATGTGACCCTACCACGAAAAATGAATGGCTTAAAATCAGAATATTATGAGTATAATTATAGTTGTATTCAAATATCTTAAATTTTTATGTAATAGTTAAACTCTTTACTCCATTTATACGCCTTTTCACGCATGTGCAACCAGTGTAGATCCAGATCTGCCGGCACATCAGTGCCATCTGATCAGAATCTGCACTGGTCGTATTATGGTCAGAGATAACCTATCAAATCAAAAAGCGAACAGTTTAGATCCTGATCAGATGGCAAGAATGTGCTAGCTGATCTGGATCTAAACTGCTCACCCTCGCAATAAAGGTGTACATGTATCTATGAAGGAAAGGGTTAAACTTCATTTTTATTTGTGTGCAAGTTGCAATCAGATATTTGTTTTAACTTAATATGCAGCAGACAAAATATTTCCATTTATCTGCATATCAGTTACCTTTTTTCATAATTTCTCTTGCATCTAAATGACCTCAAGCCAGAATGGGGTGGGATTAGAAGTGGAATAATTAGAATTTGCTTGGAATTTGCTTCAGTTGAAATACCTGATAACACCGTAAATATTTAATGATAAGTTGCGTCAGATCAAAATAAAAATTGATGAAAATTGATTTTTAATATTTTAGCAAATTTAACACATTTGTGAACAAAATGAATGGTGATTTTGTGAATGTTTAATTAAAACCTAATGCATTCACATCCGTCTAATGTTAGCGATATAAATTCCTTTGTTACAAACACACATTTTTCAGTGTACAATACTTTCAGCAAGAAAATGTTAAAATTGAATTTTTGTCCAATATCCTTGTGTTGAAATAATACTTAGTTAATAGAGTTTTGTGAAAGAACAATTATTATTTTCTTGAAGAAAAGAATAAAATATTTATGAAAAGTACAGCAACCATGCAAAGTCACAAATACATAATTACAGTTTGGTTTTTGTAATAGTTTTATGTATTTAACTAGTATATTTAAAACAATAGATATAACCCTTACAAAAATCATTATTATAAAATTAAATAAGTATAAATTTAGCACTTACAGTAAATTTAAGAATTTTTATGAATAATGTTATTTAAAATAAAATATTTTTGTCATTTCAAGAAGTTCTTCCAATTCAACTTTTATCTGAGTTACATCTCTTTCGCACTAAAACACTGTTCTCATTTCTGTCCAATTTTAAGTGGAAAACGGTTGTAAGTCATATTTTTATAAATATCACATTTGGAAATTATTTTTTAACATTTCTTTTTTTATTAGTTTATTTAGAACATACTTTGTCATGGGAATATAAATAGAAAAGAATAAACTTTCAAATATGATAATAACAAATTAGTTTTTCGTTAATACTGAAAACTTTTCAAAAAGTGACTCACAACCGTGTTGCGCTCAACCCACGAGGTTCTCGTATCACAAAACAAGTACAAGCTGTCTTGGTGAAATAACTCCAACCCACCCATCGGCTAAACAATGTTGCATGCAAAAGCACACAAACATATATTTACACTTCAACTTCGTCCTCTACGATAAAGTCTTATTCATCAAACGTATCATAATTTCTGTTGGTAAACAGTGTGACGTATTATTTTTAAAGGCGTGGCTACAGTAGAGCCGTTCATAATTTATTGGACGTTGCTCAATGTTTTGATGTGTGACGTCGCCGAGCACGCACGTTTTGCCACGAGTAACTACGAAAAAGCGTGCCGTCATTCAATGTGTCGTCAACGTTGCTGTTCCAACAGCCTTTTGAAAAAGCAGTAATATGACGAATTCTTTTCATAATTTCTGTATTTATGCAAGTATTTGTGAGTGTAAATATAAGGATTGAATCGATATTTGATGATTTCCATTTGGGTATGAAAAACAGTTGTATTGTTTAAAAAAAGGTGAAATATGCATATAAGGAATCGCCACATTCAGAAAAAACAGCCTCCCCACACAGTCAAGAAGAAGAGAGGGAGAGAGCATGGTTAATAAAATGATCAGTTTCAAAAGAGACACCACTAACAATTAACAAAAATGAGAACCCTTCGGGCTTCACACACTTTATACAACCCAACTGTTTTCCATACTCAAATGGAAATCATCAAATAACGATTCAATCCTTAAATAAAACATTAGAAGCTAATAGCATTGCAAAGTCAAAGGGCGGGTACTCAATGATCTTACCGAGACCAGAGCACCTGGAGTAAAATCAGCAAGAACACGATGACAGGTATAAAAGAAACAAATCGAGCTTCTACATGTTCTAGATTCTTTTAAGAAAAGATTTTCCCATAAACCTTCATAAACTCTTAAACCCCTGCCACAGTCGTGCAACCAAAGAGGTAAGCATAATGATCAACTGTAGATGGGTTAATCCCACAACACAACATTTCACACACGACTGTTTTCAAAGATTTTGTAGATTTTGCCACAAATGAACTGAAGTGTCCCGATTCACAACACCTACGCCAGGCAAAGAAAGCCACATACACATGTGTACAACCATGAGTGCCATGGTTGATGAAATGAAAGAGACATAACCTACTGAAAAACCCCGGCTATGTCATTGTGAATGACGAAACCACAGACAATACCAACAAGTAACACTTGGCGTTTTGTGTGAACAACTTAGACATGGACTCTGGCAGTACATATGTTGATTATGTGAAAGATGTGAGAATAAATGATGGCAAAGCACAGACGATCTTTAATAAGACAAGGACTGTGATGATAAATGACCTGAGAAATGACAAGTTTGTAGCGTTTGCCTTTGATGGATGTAACGCAATGATCTGTAATAAGACTGGGATGTCTACAAGACTTAAAGAGATGAAGCCAGAAATTATAACCGTTCACTGTCACAACCACCGTCTGGCACTTGCTGCCAAAGCCAGCTTTGAGTCAATCAAGATGATGCGCGACACTGATGCCCTCCTCACTCATGTCTTCAAATACTACAAGGCTTCCTGTAACAAAACATGATCTCTAGAGCGCAAACAGAAAATGTTTGAAGATGGTGGTCAGAAAAAAATTGAAACAGGCTGCACACTATAGACGCTGTCATACTTGGATGCCGTGATTTCCATGCGAGACACATACCAGGCTGTGATCATGGACTTAAGGAATGCTGTTGAGTCAGGAAATGACAATGTTCGCCTTGGTAGTGGTCCTAGTGCTAGTGGACTTGCAAAGAAGCTCAAGTCTTATGAGTCTTTTCACACTGTTCACTTTTTGTGTGATGCCCTTAAGCCAGTGACAAACCGTTGGTGTTTGAGAAGAATGATATTGATTTGTCCATCATCAAACCCAGGAAGGAGGCAACTATCAGTGCATTGAACCGCCTTAAGACTGCCAATGGTATTAGCATGAAACGAGCAGTGACATTGTTAATGGAGAATAATATAGTGCCAAGTGAAAATCAGAAAAGACTTGTTAAAGAAGCAGAACAGCAGTTTGTTGACAATCTCATTGAGGAGATAGAGAACAGATTGGCCAGCTAAGATCGTACTGACTTCATGAGTGTATTAAACATGGTGGAGTTCACTACATCCTTTGGGAATGATGAAATTGTGCATCTGGCTGATAACTTTAGACTTTGTGGAGACCATACACTCATGGAATGGGAAAGTCTGAAGAATGCTGTGTCATCATTAGAACAGAAACAATTAATGGACCAACCAAGCTCATGCAGCTTTTAACAAAGCCAAAATGGTCAACTGGCCAGTGCCTTGAAAACATTGAGAAACTCTGTGAAACTGCAGCTGTGATTCCAGTGAGCACTGCTGAGGTGGGACGTGTCTTTTCTGAAGTGAATCGCACCAAGACAGATATCAGAAACAGACTTGATATGGACACTTTACATTAGCTTCTGACAATTCACAGAAATAACAAATATCAGAACTTTGAAAAGATTGTGAAAATATGCCATGTGCAAAAGAATAGGAGGATCTAAATGACCTGGTATAGAGAAGTCTCCTTAAGTGACTATGTCTGGCTCCTGTGCGCACCAGGATTTTATGAAATCATGTTGCAACTGATGCTATGTAAATCATTTATGGATGTTGCAGTTATGTGTGAATATGTATTAAATGTTGATGTTTTTACTTTAACATATCATTAAAACAGTTGGAAGTAGCAAAATGTTTTCAGTTAAATAAGAAAGACACATAAACATTGCTTTGTTTTGCTGTAGTTAACTTTTAATAATATATACAGTTTTTACAGTTACAGTAACAATTCAGTGTAACGGTAAAATTATCCCGGTTTTATCCTGCCTGTTGCGCAGTCGGAAAATTTCTCTATTGAGAACTTGGATGGCACGTCTTTTATCATGTACATCACTCTTGGCTAGGCGATGTCGCCGTGTCCGGTGCTTAGAGTTGTTCCTTTATGTCTGAAGGTTTGTTCGTTGATTACTTATCTCACCCATATGTATATTACTTCCACGAACATGAATCCTTTCGGGATCAAAAGTACGGGTATGTAAATGTCTAGGAAGTCAGAGGGTCATTAGTGGATAGTTATGGTTTATATGTGTTGCCATGTACATCACTCTTGGCTAGGCGATGTCGCCGGTTCTGGTGCTTCGATTTTTTCCTTTATGTCTGAAGGTTTGTTCTTTGGTTATATATATATAAACAGACATTTATAATATCCTTGTTCGTTGGTTACTTATCTCCCCTATATAAATATATGAAACGTCTATTGGCATAAATATACTGAACAAAAAAGAACTTCACAAAATAACATCATGGGATTCTACACATTATTGGTTACAGTGAATGAAAATATCTGGAAGAATTTTAGCACTAATATGTTAATTTTTGGAAGATTTCAATTCAGTATCTATCGATTAAAAAAATAAATGAAAAGAAAAATATTTAAAAGATTTGGGAAACTGTTGCAGTAACAGTTGGATTCTTGCAAAACGAATGTGATGTTCTAACGTAATTTTATCGTAACATTCAGAAACGCATATTAATATATTTTTATGCTTCATGTTTTTTTAATCAGAAAAGGCGGAATTTGAAATTTTCAAAAATCATGAAGACATGTGTAATATTAATAGCAATAGGTTTAATTCGTACCTTTGACGCTTGTGTCATTTTATTCAAAACAATTCTTTGTCTTCGCTAGAAAATGCTGGAGGTTTGCTGGAGGTTATAAAACAAATATTGGAAACCAGTTTCAAATCTCAAGCATCTGATTGGCTGAAATGGCGACAAGTCGCCTTTTCAGCCAGATGATTGTGATTTGAGACTGGTTTCCAATATTTGTTTTATAACCTCCAGCAAATGAAAAAAAAGAATCATAGTTAACGTCTGTTTTTACAAATAACTATTTATATCGAAGCCGAATCAGTATTCATCCGCGTTGTCAACAATAGGAACAAAGCTATATAAAAAGACTTACTTTCTTCATCTGACCACTTGATGAAGTTCAATAACAGCAGAATGGCCCAGACGCCGGGATCGTTTTAAAAATATCATCGGTTTGAGATGATTCCCCAGAACAAAAGATCAACCGTTAAAGCAACATATTTTCTATCCAAATTGATATTTTACATTCAGCAAAAATCATATGTTGTCTTATGCCGCTATAAAACGTCGATATAAAACGAGACCTTTCTTGATCATTTTATACTGAAATTATTAAACTCGTCATTTACGAGTAAATCGATATAAAACGAGGCAAATGTTGTATCCTTGTATATATTCACTAAAAGAGATTTAATATACGTATATTTCATGATCCTGAGCTCATTACAAATTATTCTATTCGAGAATCTTATTTTAAAAATCGAGACTTTGACTTCTAGGCAATTGTATTTTATTATCTGACAATTAATAACAGATCAGTCTGATTTCCAAAATTCATATTTTTGCTTTTTTTCTGTAATAAAAAGAACGTTAAAATACACGCGCAAAATGCGTGTTTGAAAGCTATGATAATTTATAAAAAGGTTTTAAAATTACAACCGTAAAACTCTTTACTTCTCGCTGCTAGAATCTACATGGGAGTTGACGCTGCCCGGCTTACTTTACGATGCTAAGCTACTTATTCCACACTACCAGGCTGCTGGGCTGCCAACTACATGCTGCAAACTTCCCGAACATCTGTACGATCAGCTATGTTCAAACTTCATCAGAAATCAACATTAACTTTCATTTCCACGACTAAAGGTGCAACAAGAAGTTAGCGAAGCAATAATCTTTATAGTGGTTGTATCTACAGATAGAAGAGTTTTGTGTTGCTTGCTAAAGAAGGTAGAATAATTGAAATCTCACTAACCGGTTGTAACGTTTTCTTCGTCCGGTTGACCCCGACTTTAATCCCTAACGGCGTTGTCATTATCCCTTATGCTTTCCATAAATTTATCTATCTTTGACTCAAGTATTGAAAATTTCTGATAAACCTTTTTCGAGATATTTCCATTCCAAAAGACTGAAACCTTAAACTAAATCGTTGCCTGAGAATAATAGTGCCTACTATGTTTATTAGTATCATGTGCGTTTACAAAGTTTTTTTCCGAGAAAAAATGGAGCATTTTCATCGTTGTTGAGTATATACCGGTCAGTGCCATCCACTTATTTTTATTTTATTAATATGCTGACGAATATATAATTGTCGAGTAGGCGGTAAGGTTGAGCTTTGTTTATCACGGCGAATTATTGTAAATCGTTTGTGAGAATTTTTGAGAACCTGATGGTGCAAGCGGGCGGTTGGAACATAAAAGTGTAAAAGTGTAAAATGTCTTTTTTTTAGCCCTACCAACTACCTTGTTCTTAACTGTTCAACACCAGGAACTCTGGTCTTAGTAAAGAGGTAAATAATGCAAAAGGTTTGTTTTGTCTGTAGTAGTCTGATTGGCATGGAATTTTGGCTTCTTATTATTGCGGTGATTCTTACACTAATAGTACCTACTGCTAGACAATTTTATATCATTCTAAACGATGAATCATTAACTTATTACTGGGGAATTAATTTCTTCGTCTTATCATTGCGGGGAACCATACACTTATAGAACATGCTGCTAGACAATTTATGTTATTCTTAACGATGGCTCATTAGTTTATGACTGGGGATCTAACTTCTTATCATGCAAACTAAAGCTAACCTATCTTAAGAAATTTATCAAGTGCATAAAGTGCACGCTTTATTTCCAAAAATATTTTCGGTATAAGTCGATTTAAAATGCTTTGCCTCAGACAGATCCAAAGTGCTACCCCTCGGTAATTTTGGTGAAAAATATATAATTAAAATTATGTTTTTCTATTCAACTTTATATTTTCTGTTTTATTCAATTATATGATGTATATAATATATCTGCCCAGTTTTAGCAAACAGTCCCTAAAATGAACTCAATATGAACACCATCTATCCTGGTACACATTTGAAGTCAAAGCGGTTAAAATTCATTCATTTCTTGCAAATAAAAGGCTGGCGATCATAGCTGGTACCATTTGATAAAGGGCTTAATTAAATGATTTTAAAGCTATGTGTTTCTACTGACCATTTTCAGCAATAAAAGTAGGGGTCATGTAATAATAAACAGAGATTTTCCATCTTGAAATCGGTCGTTTGCTGTTTTTCCTCACTTCTGTGTGACTTTCAACACTGTTTTACATATGCCATCTTTAAACACGTGCCGTTTTTCATATATTGCATTTCCAAACATTAATGTTTTTAGAGCTTGCAATTATGGCGAAGATTGCAGTGAACGAAATCTTTGCAAAACAGAAATAACTTTTAAAGCAAAGTTTTCGGTATCAAAATTTAAGAAAAACCTTTTGCACGTTTTATCGTCGATACGCAGATTTAATTAAAAATACAGGTGCAGTTTAAAATCACTATTGCAACAAGGTATTTTACTGCCACTGGCGCTTGACCAGCCGCCCCACCCCTGCCAACCCTTACTAATATGCCCTTTTTTGTAAAAATGGTGTCAAGTCACGAATATTATTCCATTCTATCAAAATATGCGAAAATACACCGTCAAAATCGTATTCTAAAAAAAGTTATATGCGAGCTCTAGCGAGCGAGCCCCCAAAGGGGGCTCGCGAGCAAGCGAGTTTTTTCGGTTATGTGCGTATATGTTATGCCCAACTACCATCGCTTTAAAAAATGTGTGATCCGAAGCGTTCCGATTTTCCCCCATGGGAGTGCAAATCTCACGGATACACAGGATACACTCTTCACCGTCTTTAGGCTTAAGAGTAAAAAATTTTGTTCAATAATTTATTTTTATTCTTATTTTTAATAAGAAGAATAGTTGTAATATAATAAGCAACTACAGCGATATCAGTTCGTACTCGGTGAACCTGTAAGAAGGTCAGTGTGTCAGTGCAAGTTTGCACTGGACACACAGCCTGCGGATAGGGTCAGCCGGTGTATCGCTGTGGTTGCAGACTTTTTATTATTACAATAGTTATATAACCCTAGCGACATTATCGTTTACTTGTTATTAACGGTAGCTAGGTAAACAGATAGGGTTCTATATAAATACTGGGCGAGCAAAGCTCTCCAGTGCGGCAGTCTTAGTAGCTCGTCCGAGCGACCACGACGAGGGCTCCCTGGCCGTAACAGACCTTCATTTGTTAGAGTCTTCTATGCGGTAGCATAACGCTACAAACGTCTTTGTGGTGCCGTGACGACCAGAGATTCGACTGGAAGAACACAACGCCAAGCTTGAGAATGAAAGGTCAGTTGTGCTATTTTTTGTTCCAAGGGCTTAGCCTGAACTTGTTATAATGGATTTGGCACTTAATTCGCTTTACGAAAAGTTAGGTCGTGTCGGTCTGTCTGATATTATTAAAACTTTTAACGGTGATCAGACACAATTTAATTCTTGGATAAAAAGTATAAAGAAATGCGCTGTCATTAACAATATTCCGGATGAAAAGAAAATTCAATTAGCATTTCAATTTAGTAGTGATAAAGTTTCGGATTTTATTCAAAGGCACTTCAAAAGAACATAATCAACAAATTACTTGGACAGAACTTAAGGCGGAGCTAGAGTCACGTTTTGGTGAAGTTAGAAATAAAGAATTAAAATTTGCTGAGCTTACTAGAATCAAACAACATCAAGGGGAAAATGTCCAAAATTTCGCGGACAGAATTATGGCACTGGCTGAAGAGGCCTATGAGGGAATCGGCGATGGGTTACAGGTCGTCGAGCAGCAATTAATTATGTTTTTTACAGAAGGGTTAATACAGCCTTCTGTAAGAGCGAAGGTAATCCGCGAAAATCCGCGCACCTTCCAAAATGCCGTCACTCTTGCGACCGGGGAACAAAATATCTGTGCGCGAATTAAAAGGCGGTCTCAGTTTGAGGGCGCGGTCGCTCAAGAGAACACTCGCGACGACAGACAGTTAGAACCGATGGAGGTTAATCATACTCGCCGACAACATAAAAGCTGTTCCTTTTGCCGTCGATCAGGTCATGTCATAAGTGAATGCCGCGTGCAACAAAAGTCGCAAATAAACGAAGTTCGTGAGGCCGTTAAAACTACAAATAATGGTTCTAAAAAGGGTGGATGCTGGTTTTGTGGTAGGCAAGGACATTTTCAGTCTGAGTGCCGCGATTGGAAAAATCTCCAGGGCACAAATCGAAACAAAAAATATAGGGGTCAGGAAAACTAGGTCGTTTCCACCATAAAGAGGTCGATGGTAGGAAACGTAAAGGAGACTTGCAAGCAATTCACAATTTAACCCATTTTAAAGATATTCCAAGTTCATGTTTAGTTAATATTGGCAAATTAAAAGTGCGCGCTCTCGTTGATACAGGTGCATCATTTTCTGTGCTACACAAACGAATATATGATTCTTTGCATGTAAAACCGCGATTACAAAAGACCAATCTAGGACTGCAATCAGTAACAGGCACATCGCTTAACGTTGTTGGATATGCCGAAATAAAGCTAACAATAAACAATCTACACCTGATACACAATTTTGTAATCGTCGATAACTTATCGCGTAATGCAATCATTGGACGAGATTTTCTTGCCGCGAACAGTTGTCGAATCTATTATGATCTTAATAGCATTAAGATTAAAGATATTTACGTACCTTTACAAGATGATCGTTGCATTGCGTCAATAATCCGTCTCAATAAAACAACAATTATTATAAAACCTCAAAGCATAAATCAACTGCAAGGAAGACTCAAACATAATCCGAGTTTAGAAATAAACACTGACTATCAAGTATGCGAAATCTCATCTGGGTTCTTACATCAAGAAGTGTGTTTACTTGTAACACCTACACTGGTACATGTTAACAAAAACAGGACTGTTCCTGTCATTTTGACAAATCGATCCAACAAAACTATAAAGTTTAAACGAGGTTGTGTCCTAGGGCATCTCCAGAGTACAAATAATTTTTCTGTTGAGTCCATCATAAATAATAATGATGATGATGATTTGTGTTTAACGAATTCGTGCCCAAAACCTTCGCCGTTAACGCCAGTGAAATTAGAACTTCAAAGAAACATCTCCAGTTAGTGATGACTCTTGTTCAAAAGAATCAGGATATATTTTCTAAATCTGAGTTCGATATAGGTAAAGTTCCCGGTGTCTCGGTAAAAATCCCAACAGATAATTGTCAACCAATTAAGCAAAGACCTTACAGATTACCATTTACACAACACGCAGAAATGAAGAAAAAGTTGGATCAAATGATAGAATCTGAAATTATTCAGCCGAGTAATTCCGCGTGGGCAGCTCCCGCACTTCTAGTAGACAAAAAGGACGGCTCTAAAAGATTGGTAATTGATTACAGAAAATTAAATGAGCATATTCTTCCATCAAGCTTCCCATTACCGCAAATTGATGATATACTAGCTTTACTGAAAGGTGCTAAGTACTACACTTCGGTTGATCTCTCAAACGGTTTCTTTCACCTCGAGTTAGCTAAAAATGACAGAGCAAAAACCGCTTTCGCAACATTTCACGGATTATTTGAATATTTAAGATTACCGATGGGATTGTGTACCTCTCCTAATGTATTCTTTTCTGTAGTTAAAAACGCATTTTCCGGCCTAGAAACCTTCACATTCGTTTTTTAGACGATATTCTAATTTTCTCAGCTACCCTAGAAGATCATCTCAAACATATACAACAAGTTTTTGACCGTCTTCGAAAAAATAACATGAATTTTAAATTAAAGAAATGTCAATTTCTGCAAGAGAGCACCACATTTTTAGGCCATGTCATTTCAAGTGAAGGAATATGACCAGATAGCAAAAAGGTTGAAGCTTTAAAATCACTAAAATCCCCTTCCAATATCAGAGAAGTAAGAGCATTTTTAGGCATTTCAGGTTTTTACAGAAAGTTTATACGAAATAATGCAGACACTGCACTTCCCTTAACAAAGTTAACGCAGAAAAATACACCGTTTTCCTGGACAGAAGCCTGTCAACAAAGCTTTGATAACATAATAGACCAATTGACTATATAACCTACACTAAGTCACCCAGACATAAACAAACCGTATGTCATTTATACAGATGCGTCAAATTACGCCATAGGTGCTGTGCTAGTACAATCGCCCACGGGGAAAACTGAAGATGAACGGCCTATTTACTTCATTAGTCACAAATTGTCTAGATCGCAGCGAAAATACACTACAATTCTAAAAGAGGCTTTCGCTATAAACTTTGCGCTTCAAAAACTAGACTGTTACCTACACGGTGCTAGGTTTACAATCAAGACTGACCACAAGCCGCTAACGCACTTGTTAACCTCAAACTTCGATAACAAGCAATTACAACGCTCAATATCTCTTGTTATAACTGCACTATTGAATACATACCAGGTAAACAAAATCAAGTTGCGGACTTGTTATCCAGAGCCGTAGGGGGCAATTTATCTGATAAAGATAGCGATGACCAGTACGTTATTGCGGCAATCAATAACAGTGCAATCGACCCGAAGCAATTGGTCAACGGTCCGAACAAATTATCTCACCTAGATTATGAAATTCCCGACAAATTGGTTCAATTAAATATGGCGGAGGAACAGCAAAAGGATCCAATCATTGCTAAATTTATGTTAAAGCTTCAAAATAACCAGGTGTCTGCAAGCGAATCCAGAAAGTTCTTAATCAAGAATAACATTCTTTATTTCATTTCAAATGCCGATGATGAACCTGTTTTAAGAGCCTACGTTCCATCTCATTTAAGGGAACTGGTAATGCAGGGTTATCATGATTTTGGTCATCCAGGGGTTAACCGCTCTTATGCAACAATAAAAAGACATTATTACTGGCCTAAGTTATTTAACGAATTAAATAGCTAGGTGGAAAAATGTGTGCCCTGCCAGATGGTCAATATGAAAGCGATCAAGGCACCGCTCAAAGAGCCCGAGTTACCAAAATATCCATTCGCGGAATTAAGCGTTGATATCCAAGGCCCTATGCATCCTCCAACAGTTAGCTCTAACAAATACCTTATTTGCTTTGTCTGTCAGCTAACAGGATGGCCGGAAGTTTTTGCTAGTCCTGATATGACAACGGAAACTATATTGAATCTATTCTTTGAACACATTTTGTGCCGGTATGGCGCAGTGCTCCGTATAACAACAGATAATGGAAGTCAGTTTGGACCGAAATTCACTGATACGATGAACCAATTAAATATACAACATATTAAGAGTACCCCGTATCACCCAAGCGGAAATGTCAAAAATGAGAGGTCGCATGCAACTCTTAACAGCATTCTTACAAAACTGGTCATAGATAATGTCAATGACTGGGATATTGTTCTCAATATCGCTTTGGCGGGAATGAGATTCAATGTTACCGAGAGCGCGAAGTATAGTCCTTTCTATATGGTATTCGGACGCGACGCTGTACTTCCTGTGGACAATCAGTGTGTTTCAAAATCTAAGAGATTCGCCAAAACGCAGAAATAAACATGCAAACAAACATGCCAAACTTGTAGATTTTCAAGTGAATGATGCTGTATATTACAAAAACTTCCATAGAAATTCTAAACTCCAGCCTAAATGGATCCCATACTTTAGAGTTATGGAGAAACTTAGTGACCGTAATCTATTGATAAAAAATCAATTAGATAACCAAGTGGTAAAATGCCATGTAGACCAAGTCCGTAAAGCAAATATCGCCGATTGGGGTTTACCAAAAACTATTCCTCCAGGTACTAGACCTATACGCAACTGTAGATACGTTGTACCGCCATAGAAAACTGAAGATTCTAGCTCCTTCGATGAATCAGACAGCACGGATCAAGCTGTGAACGGAAGAAAATTAACCAGACCAAAACGTCGCTTGGTAAAAATGCACCAGCATGTTAGGACAGACTCTTCCGATGAAGAAAATATACCGTTGCGCGAACTGCAAATGCGATTAAGACAGGCCTCTAATGATAATAACGTGTCAGAACAAGATAACGCCTTGTCATTGAATTCTGACATAACAACTGAAAACAGTTATGATACAAGTGTTGACAAGAGACAATCATATCATTACACTAGTTATGACAGTGAACAAACGAGTACGACCTGTACTTCAAGTCGAGACAGCAACTCGAGCGAGCATGAAATGAGCGTGAACCAAAGTCCCGCCTCTACGAATTTTAGCAGTCATTATGTCTCTCCCCTCCCCTCTTGGGGAGACATATTGTTTTTGCCCTGTCCGTCTGTCCGTCTGTCTGTCTGTCCGAGCGCACCGCAAGGCATCTGTTGGGTACCAAGATACCCAACAAACACATAATCAACACACATTCCCATTCATTCCGTTGTGTCTTGTTGGGTACATTTTTCGCTTATTGGGTAGTTTTAAACAAAAGAAATACCCAACAAAGGGTCAAATGTGGGAACGTCCGTCTGTCCGTCAGTCCGTCTGTCACACTTCGTTTCCGCTCAATAACTCGAGTACCCTTTGACCCAGAGCCTTCAAACTTCATAGGGTGATAGCCCTTATTGAGTAGAAGAACCCTATTGATTTTGGGGTCAGTACGTCAAAGGTCAAGGTCAAAGTGACCCAAAGAGTGAAAACTGTTTCTGCTCAATAACTCGAGTACCCTTTGACCCAGAGCCTCCAAACTTCATAGGGTGATAGCCCTTATTGAGTAGAAGAACCCTATTGATTTTGGGGTCAGAAGGTCAAAGGTCAAGGTCACAGTGACCCGAAGAGTGAAAACCGTTTCCGCTCAATAACTCAAGTACCTTTTGACCCAGAGCCTTCAAACTTCATAGGATGACAGCCCTTATTGAGTAGTAGGTCAAAGGTCAAGGTCACAGTGACCCGAAGAGTGAAAACCGTTTCCGCTCAATAATTTGAGTACCCTTTGACCCAGAGCCTTCAAACTTCATAGGGTGATAGCCCTTATTTAGTAGAAGAACCCTACTGATATTGGGGTCAGTAGGTCAAAGGTCAAGGTCACAGGGGCTCGAAGAGTGAAAACCGTTTCCGCTCCATAACTTGAGCACCCTTTGAACCAGAGCCTCCAAACTTCAAAGGTTGATAGCCATAATAGAGTAGAAGAACTCTATTGATTTTGATGTCAGTAGGTCAAAGGTCAATGTCACAGTGACCCGAAGAGTGAAAACCGTTTAAGCTCAATAACTCAAGTACCTTTTGACCCAGAGCCTTCAAACTTCATAGGATGACAGTCCTTATTTAGTAAAAGAACCCTATTGATTTTGGGGTCAGTAGGTCAAAGGTCAAGGTCACAGTGACCCGAAGAGTGAAAGCCATTTCCGCTCAATAATTTGAGTACCCTTTGACCCAGAGCCTTCAAACTTCATAGGGTGATAGCCCTTATTGAGTAGAAGAACCCTACTGATTTTGGGGTTAGTAGGTCAAAGGTCAAGGTCAAGGTCACAGGGGCTCGAAGAGAGAAAACCGTTTCCGCTCAATAATTCGAGTATCCTTTGACCCAGAGCCTTCAATCTTCATAGGATGACAGCCCTTATTGAGTAGAAGAACCCAATTGATTTTGATGTCAGTAGGTCAAAGGTCAAGGTCACAGTGACCCGAAGAGTGAAAACCGTTTCTGCTGCATAACTTGAGTACCCTTTGTTCCAGGGACTTCAAACTTCATAGGTTGATAGCCATTATAGAGTAGAAAAACCCTATTGATTTTGGGGTCAGTAGGTCAAAGGTCAAGGTCACAGGGGCCTGAAGAGTGAAAACCGTTTCCGCTCAATAACTGGAGTACCGTTTGACCCACAGCCTTCAAAATTCATAGGATGAAAGCCCTTTTTGATTAGAAGAACCCTATTGATTTTAGGGTTAGTAGGTCAAAGGTCAAGGTCACAGGGGCCTGAAGAGTGAAAACCGTTTCCACTCTATAATAGGAGTTCTATTTTACCCAGACCATTCAAACTTCATATGCTGGATGTCCATATTGAGTAGAGGACTCCTATTGATTTTGGAGTCAGTAGGTCAAAGGTCAAGGTCACAGGGGCCCCGAAGAGTAAAAACCGTATTCGGTCAATTACTGGAGTACCGCTTCACCCAGAGCATTCAAACTAAATAGGGTAATAGCCCTTATTGAGTAGAAGAACCCTATTGATTATGGGATCAGTAGGTCAAAGGTCAAGGTCACAGGGGGGGAGGCGGCGCAGGGGGGAGACATGCGTTTTTCACAAAAAACATCTAGTTTGTCAGGTAGCATAAACTCCGACAATCAAATGTCCGTGGACGCAATAGATCCAACGATAAATGTAAATAATCCTTTTAAAACAGGATTAAATTCAGAGCTTAATCTTTTTGGTAAACGGCAACGAAGTGCAAGCATTCAACATGTCTGAATGGCTTAAACACGTAGAGCTACCTATACTTTGATATGGTTCGTATCTTCGAAGCATGCCTTATCAAGTCATTTTGCTCAAGTATGATTGTTTAATCATAAACAATTGTGTGTTGACAGAGATAAGTAAGACGCGTATATTCGATTTATGTCTTACTAAGTTCAAATGAAACATACGAAGTCGTTATCTTTCATAGGTGAAAAACCATGAATTAGCAAGCAAGTCTCCGTTAGAACTCAAACAGTTAGTGTACACTGTAAATAAAATAATCATTGAATGTAAATAGGCTCAAACTGCTAAGATAATAATAGTTTATCTTGGATCTGGAAAGGATCGTCATGTTTGTTTATTTATGACTTATGTAAATAATATGATACAAGTCATGTTTTAATTCACATCAAATGTTACGAGGCATTGATGATTATTGAAACAGTATATTTAAAGTATTTAATTGCATATTGTTTTTTTGTTGTTGTTATATTCACATTTTACCATCGTGTCTTTAGCAAATCTTTTAATTGTGATTTACATGTATTTGCGGTTGCGAAATATATTATTTTTTTCCTTCATACATTTCCGTATGATAAATTGTTAATATAAAGCTTAAAATCAGCACCAAACTATGCCCAATTTAGGCACAAATATATCTTAAGGCTAAACCATAACATTTTCTTTCATTGTCTATTACAGGGCTAGTTCCACTCTGCCTATTGCTTTTGGCGGCCTCTCGAAAGGCACAGAGCAAACTTTTATTAACAATAATATACCTTTCAAAAATGAACGTGAAGTTTCCACGTCCAGGTCACACTGGCAAATTATGTTGTATATCGATCTAAATGTTTACACATCATTCTTAAATACTGTTAAGAGTGAAATACAAAATATTCATGACCTGGTCGAACAAGCAATAGTCAAGTACGCGATGGATGTAAAAACAGAAACGGATACCTTATTACGAACGTTAATGGGAATGAAAAACTATTTACAAGGTTTATATCAAACTCACTCCAGCATTGTAAAAGGTTATACAGATCTCTATTGAATTACTTCAAGACAAACCAGATCCATTCTACCACTTGGTGGTGTTCTTAAATTTCTTTTCGGTACCGCAGATGATGCCGACATTAATGAAATCCGTCATGGTCTGCGCACTGTACAAAATTCGCAAAAACAGGCACTGCACATACTGGAACACAATATGTCAATTCTTAATATAACAAGGAGTGAAATCTCTCAAAATAGGCACTCAATTAATGACTTAATATCGTCTTTAGGTGCCATTCAAGCCGAAATTCGCAATATAAATAACCGTCTTGAACATCAGATTCAACAAGTAATGACATTTCAGGAAGTTATGAATAACCTTCATCTAACAACCGGCGAAGTAAGACGCATGTTAACCAACGCTGAGGTTTATTTAGAAGACTTGACTATTAAACTTAATATGCTCAGTTTGCAAAAACTAACAACAGCGCTCTTAACACCGATGCATCTCCGCGTTTTACTAAATGAAATCGAGACGAAACTTCCGAAAATATTTGCTTTTCCATTTAATCCTAAAACCCAGTTATGGGAGTTTTACACATCGTTACATTGTAGTACTATACTTTCAGCTGATAGATTAGGGATCATTATCGATATACCGCTTAAACCAGTGTCTGAATCATTTCGTTTGGTACAAGTCATACCTCTTCATGTACCGTATTTAAATGAAACCGCTCCAGTAAAGGTCAGTTCAAACGCATTGCACTTCACGGCATCAGTCGAAGTGGAAACCGATTATTTCCTCATAAATACCGATTTATCGCAATACGTGATGATGACTGCATACGACGCGTATAAATGTCTAGACGAATTATTGCCTTTTTGTGAAGTTGAAAACGGAATTGAGTCTACTTACAATTCGAAATCATGTTTAATCGCTTCTTATTTAAATCGAAAGAGTGATGTTGAAAAATATTTCCGAACTGTAGTCCATACCGCGATTTCCTTGCCTAGGGCTATTTCAGTCAGTATCAACAAATGGTTGATCTTAACAAACGTAGACAGTCAGTTCTCAGTAAAATGTCAAAATGGCTCCAGCTCCGTTGTCGTCGCTAGGCCACCTATGTATGAGTTAACGTTACAACCAGAATGTAAGGCTATTAGTGAGAGGTTGACTTTACCTCAGTATTTCTTGAAATCTCTCACTAGCGATGTTAATCATTATCACATAAATCATCTCGACATAAGTACGTTAAATTTATCTCTGATTTGGCAACCATTTCATTCTTCATTTATCATGCACCCTAATGCTAAAAATCCTATACCAGCCGGGGTGATATTTGTTTCGCATATCGGTCACCGACCCGATATTGCTTGCACCGTGTTAAGTTTACCATAAAGTCCGAGGACACCCGTCGTCCAATCCGACGAGACCTCTCATCCGTAACTCCGCCCACTTAGTGACAGAACTACTTTCCGGAAGCCATTGTAACGAATGTAAACAAATATCGATAACGAAACAATTTTCAGTATTTCACTTTATTTTATAAGATTTGAAAACAAATAATGGTGTTATTGTCATTTCTTTCTTAGAAAAACCTTTATTAAACACTGCTAATTGGACTTTCTCCAGTAATTCGTCGTTTTTCGTCTGTTTTCAAATGCATTATTCCTGTAAATTCGTGGCCCGTACGATTGGTGTTGTTGGCGAGATGTGGATTCATTTTTTCATGGGAAACTCTGGAAAATAAACGACAAAAAACACTTCATTTAAAAAATAGACTTTGGCCGACTCCAAAAAGACATATATTGAAACAGGTCTGCAAAAGCAATAATAATTGTGACAGAAGAGTGACACATATTGCTTAAAGGTTTTGTGAAATAAAATTACTGCTCCACATTTTTTGTGACTGAATAAAAGCGGAAGAAGAATGAAATCTGTTGTTGTAAAACCGTCAATAGAGAATAACAAGGTTACTGTCTTGCGATATAAGTGTTATCAGTCGAGGCCGAAATGGGGAGCGGAAGGGCGAGGCTCTGTCGTGATTTTTAACAATATCCTGATGATATACGATACTTAAAACTTGTTTAAAGTTTATTTTACAGTGTTTTTTGGCACCATTTTGAGAAGGGAAATGCTACAAATTTTTCACTGAAATTGAGAATTTCAACTTCATTAATCAAATGTTGGTAAAAATTATTTTTAAAGAGTCTACAGATTGATCACCAATCACCCAAATTAAATTTCAGGCTTTAATGTGATTTTTCAACATAAGCAGGTAACATATATTTTTTTCTTAATCATGTTTTGGAAAAAACCATGTTTTGTAATTAGGAATGGGACTGATGGCCGTGAATGTACTTCATGCAGGCGGAAATTGTTAATGCATAGCCTGTTGTTTTTTTTAAACTAGTATGAAATCTTTCCAAAAATCTTGAGTAATGATTTATCTTATAAATGTTACAAAGATGACAATTTGGAGCAAGTGCTTATTAAAATAAAAGTTTCTTCACAATATTTTATACGTAATTGTACTGCAATGTCTTATGAAATATTAAGAAAACTTGTCCAGTTATGAGAAAAAATTAATTTTATGCACACCATTTACACATTAATTTAGCCTACTATTTTCAGTGTTGACTGTCAAACCTAAAATTGGAAGTGTTCTTCAATAATTTAAATTTCTTATAGTATATAAACATGCATAATTATGATGTTGTAAAATAAAACTCTGAGTCTGATTTCAAATTTTACCTTTCTTGTCTTTCACAACTTCAGTACGGTCAGTACCTCTTGTAAATTCGGCATAACAGAGACAACCATTCATAGGGTTAGACAATCATGGACCAACCTACAAAATAATATAAATCAGGTTACTGTTTTGTGATATGCATTAAAACACATTGCAGGTACAGGGTTTGGGGGTAAAACTCATAAAAATTATACAAAATTATGGTTAAAGGTAAATGTTTAATTAACCTTTTACTCCAAATATACACATTTTAATGCATGTGCCACCAGTGTAGAACCAGATGTTGAAATATTCATATCCTTGATTTAAGATCTCGATTCGCGTTAGTTGCATCTTGGTCAGAAATAATATAACGAATATAAAAGCGAACAGTTTAGATGGCACAAATGTGGCGGCTGATCAGGATCTACAATGCTCACCCATGTAATAAAGGTATTTACGCAAGCCCTTTTCTGACTTTTTGAGAAAAAAAGACTCTTTCCAAAATTAGAAAATTCATGTCAAGAAACATTCAAAATAGGGAAAAATGTAAAACAACTGGAAAGCGATTGATAAATCCCGTCTCGTACTGTCCTAAAACATTTCATTCTTCATTTCTCAACACTTCTTTCGTTACTATTCCAAAAAAGCTAAATGACATTGCGGAAGTGCCAATTGATGACTTCATAGACATAATTTATTTACTAAATCAGGAAATTATACGGAGTCAGATGAGGGCGCATTCGTTTTTAGTTCGCGTTTTATTTACATAATCACTGGTGTACTAGTCGTATGTTTAATTGCTCTAATCGTATTCCTATTAATAAAACGTAAATTTAAACTAAAGCTCTGTGCCAAAGACATTAAACTTGATCGGGGGACGTCTGCGGGGCATGATGGTAAGACTGGACCACATTGTTCTCCAGCTGTAAAGTACTTCCCAGACAACGAGTCCATCACGTCGTGCCCCATCGTACAAGCAGGGAATGACACAACTGCACCCCTGCTAGCATCGGCACCAACGAATGAGTCCATCATACGGTCATTATATCCGGTGGTCCTTCGCAAGTAATTTAATAATAAATTCCATAAATTGATTGTGTGGACTATCAGTAATTAATTGTGGTCACCCTAGTGGCATGGTTGTGGTCTAAAATCGCAATCATTGCCCACTAGATGAGAAGAGGCCACCTTGGATTCCAGTCAAAATCAAATTTCGTGGACACAATTATCACCGTTGGATTCCAAAATCAAATCGTAAATATCAAATAATTTCGTTGGACACAATTATCGCCGTTAGAATCAAATATATATATTGTGTGTATGATTATTGCTTAAAGCATTCCATCGTCGTGGACCCAGTTTCAAAACGTCGTTTTCCTTCTATTCGTCGTTGGAATCAAATATATATATTGTGTATATGATTATTGTGTAAAGTATTCCATTCGTCGTTGGAAACTATATATCTATATACTGAGTGTGTTCCTCATCATAAACTTTTATTTCGTCGACCGCAAATCTACATAATTTTTTTTTCCATATTAAATGTTGCATATTGTGTGTGAAATTCAACTTTATTACTATTGTTTGTTTTGCTTTTCTTATGTAAAATGTTTTATCTCTTGCGTATAATTTATGCCAAATATATAAATAAATAAATAACGCCAAGGAGCCTAACGTCGTGGGTAACATACTTTTTTTTCGATTTTTTTTTATATAAACAATGGAGATATTGTAATATAATAAGCAACTACAGCGATATCAGTTCGTACTCGGCGAACCTGTAAGAAGGTCAGTGTGTCAGTGCAAGTTTGCACTGGACACACAGCCTGCGGATAGGGTCAGCCGGTGTATCGCTGTGGTTGCAGACTATTTATTATTACAATAGTTATATAACCCTAGCGACATTATTGTCGGTCATCCTGATGACCGACATATTAGGCTAATTACTTGTAAATAGTCCAGCGGATGTTCCTACTCGGGCTAGTCAGACAATGGCTGACACTAAATAGTCCCAATTTTTTTGCCTTTTGGGGGCATTAAATGGCTAGTATGGCCTGAAAGGAACATGTTAAGTAAATGAGATGCTTTTACTGACACACTGATAGCAAATTTATGTTTGGAAATGCAGTATATGAAAAAAGGCCCTGGTTTTAGGACGGCATATGTAAAACAGTTTTGAAGTTCACACAGAAGTGAAAAAAACAGACCACCGGTTTCAAGGTGTCAAATCTCTGTTAATTGATACATGACCCCTACTTTTCTTGCTGGAAATGGACAGTAAAAACAATTAGCTTTAAAAGCATGTAAGTTAGCCCTTATTAAAATGGTACCAGCTATGATTGCCAGCCTTTTGAAACATGTCATGTTTACTATAGTTTATATAGGGAAGTCTATTTACAGGTCTTACACCTATAAGAAGTACAAGTGGAGGGCACCATTTGAATATTTATATTGTCTGCAATGTTATTTTCCACTTAAATTGTGTGCTGACCAATTTGAAGCAAATTTGAAAGTCAAAAATCAGTATAACTGTGTTACAGGAGGCAAACTTAGGTTTTAATTAGGCTTGGGGTCATTTTTTAACTGTTTTTGCCTTAAAAATGCCACAATTGATATCCTGTGTGGCCCATTTTGCATGTGTCAGCTCAAAAAGTGAGTTGCTTTTATTAGTTGAGATGTTTTACTATTATTCATAACCATGTTTTTGAGAAATTTGATGTTTTTCAATTTTTATTAGCAAGAAATGAATTCTTAGGTTTAGCTGCTTGGCCGCAAACGCGTACCAGAATAGGTGGTGTTGGAAAATTCCTCATATTGAGTTCATTTTTGCTAACTGAAAGCTGAAACTTGGTAGATATATTGCAAACATCATATTATTGAATAAAAACAGAGAATATAAGATATTGAAAAACACAAGTTTTCTTATAGGCTAATTACTTGTAAATAGTCCAGCGGATGTTCCTACTCGGGCTAGTCAGACAATGGCTGACACTAAATAGTCCCAATTTTTTTGCCTTTTGGGGGCATTAAATGGCTAGTATGGCCTGAAAGGAACATGTTAAGTAAATGAGATGCTTTTACTGACACACTGATAGCAAATTTATGTTTGGAAATGCAGTATATGAAAAAAGGCCCTGGTTTTAGGACGGCATATGTAAAACAGTTTTGAAGTTCACACAGAAGTGAAAAAAACAGACCACCGGTTTCAAGGTGTCAAATCTCTGTTAATTGATACATGACCCCTACTTTTCTTGCTGGAAATGGACAGTAAAAACAATTAGCTTTAAAAGCATGTAAGTTAGCCCTTATTAAAATGGTACCAGCTATGATTGCCAGCCTTTTGAAACATGTCATGTTTACTATAGTTTATATAGGGAAGTCTATTTACAGGTCTTACACCATTATAATCGACCAAACTTGAGATCTTAGCCTGAACACCGGTTAACAATGACTCACGGTCCAGAACGGATAATTTAGACTATGCCATCTGTTCCTTAGACACATGCAAAAGGATAGTGTAGAGGCTGATGTTTATTTGCTTCATATATAGAGAAGCCCTTTATCGGAAAAGACATTAATCTAGATAATCATGTTTCTTGTATACTTAATTTATATTTTTATTCAGGACGTGTAGAAATAATGCAGTTTAAGTATCGTTAAACGGGATGCCTCCTAGGTCATAGCGGTGCCATAAAACTTTCCACAGTCGATGCGTATTTGTACACTCAGCAGACAAGCGATGCTTATTTACTTAGTTAGGTCCGCAAATCAGGTCAAATCAGGTCAGTGACCGTTTGGAGACTGAAAGAAATGTATTCGTATGTTGGATGCATTTATTAATTTCACTTGAACGTGCTGATCACATTGATTATTTTCTGGACGAATTATGGGTCATGTATTATGTTTATTTTTTTACTATTAATAGAGGATGTTTAACATGTACATCTAGTTTGACCCAAGAGAGAAAAGAGGGTTACTAAAAAAGTTCAGAAAAGATGTTGTTTTGGTAAATACGTATTTGTTACTTATGCATTCAAAGTTATTGTTTTATAAATGAAATGTATTGTTATAAACGTTTTTATGGGTAGAAACTTTAGTTTTTTGAAGTGAAATTGTTGAATGAATTTGACGGGGTAGAAGAACTTTTTGAACATACCTTTCAATAACGGAAGTTCGGCGTAATACGTCATTGTGCGTGATATCTTTGAGCTGACCCATCTGGATTTTCAAGATGGCGTGCGACATGTGAATGCTTTAGAAATAAATTCGTTATTTTTACTGTGAATGCATAGTGGATTGTATGAGGTAAGTGCCAGAGATATTTAGTTATTGTATTATATCGATATTCAGTACATAACTAGGTCAAAATATGTTTTCTCAAAGGTCGAGAGCATTCTATAAATAGCGGTCACGTGCTAACATATACCTCGTCAGTTGGGTCAAGCGTGATGCAGCTTACGTACGCAACAATGTTACTTTTTATCAGGAATGTAGTTCTAGACCTGTTTTTATAGACCCTTCTCGCTCATAATAAATTCGAATACGCTGGAAAAAAAGTCGACATCATGGTTTACTAAAAACAAAAGCAACATTAGTTTCATGCTATGGCGTAAGAATATCGTAATGGTTATAAAAATAACAGCGATAGGATTTTCCAAAACTATTTCGGCGTAATGGTTATAAAAATAGTAGTTGCTTAGAAAACTGTGATGGAAATTGTGCATGTTTGTCGTCTATGTGTACAAATCTAAGTATTCGGTAAACAGGAAGTAAGTGAGCAAGGAGCATAAAATCGCTTTACACCTTATGGGACTATAGGATTAAGCATTATGCAAAATATCAGGCTGCTGCATGTTGTAGTTGCTTAGAAAACTGCAACGGAAATTGCGCATGTTAGTCATTTATGTGTAAAAATCAAAATATTTGGTAAACAGGAAGTTGATGAGCAAGGAGCATAAAATCACTTTACACCATATGGGACTATAGGATAAAGCAATATGCAAAACATCGGGCAGCTGCATGTTATGGTTGCTTAGAAAACTGCGACAGAAATTGTGCATGTTTGTCATCTATGTGTAAAAATCTAAGTATTCGGTAAACAGGAAGTAGGTGAGCAAGGCGCATAAAATCGCTTTACACCATATGGGACTATAGGATAAAGCATTATGCAAAATATCAGGATGCTACATGTTGTAGTTGCTTAGAAAACTGTGACGGAAAATTTACATGCCCTTTGGTTGATGTAATGCACCTTTCTAGTAACAAAACCAAAAATATTCAGCAAACAGGAAGTAGATGAGCAAGGAGCATGAAATTGCTTTACACCATATGGGACTATAGGATAAAGCAACATGCAAAATATCAGGTTGCTGCATGTTATAGTTGCTGAGAAAAGTGCGACGAAAATTTTGTAACGGACGGACGCACGCACGGACAAGGGTAAAACAGTATACCCCCGTCTTCTTCGAAGCGGGGGTATAATAATTCCAACAGAAACAGGAAATTAAAAAAAAACATTTATTTTGGCAAGTTTGCGATTCAGACAAATTTTTACCAATGCCGAAACAGTTCTTGTCTTATTTGCGTGTATATATCGACGCCACCGGTAATCCATATAAGCGAAGTCTACAGAATGTCCATACTTTATTAATCATGTAAAGGTTATAATCTGGAAGTATACCATGTGAGTGATAAGAAATTATCGGCAAAGTCAGAATACTCTATTGCGGAGTCGGGACTGGCCAGTTCACGCCGCTCCCCGGTTAATTTAAGTCGATCGGCATATACCTGCTTGAGAAGACAGACAATGCTACCGCAGCTTTTTAAGACATCATTTTATAAATTGTCGACAGCCAAGATTAAGTTCGTGCTATAGTCCACAGAACAGGTCGAAGATAATGAATTCTATGAAACACAATTATTCCAAGTATTCTAAAGTTTAAACTGATATTGTTATTGAAGCTTTCTATCCAAAAGTTCAAACGGTTAATCATACTTTTTGTGTTTAGTTGCACCATTTCTCCAAATATTATCCAAGTGAAATGGTAAAACTGCGAGATTTTCAACAGACTAGCAGTTTTTCGATATAAAAAGTGAATCAGTACATTTGTCGGCTTTGTTTGGGATGCATTATTTAATTTTATGTTGGAGATAAAATGAGCAGTCGAGATAGAAGATATTTAAACGAAAAAGGCACATGCAAAATGCATTTGTTGACATTTTGTAATATAAACACGTGCACTGGTACTTGACCAGCAATACCTTGTGTACTGTATTATTCGTTTTGCTGAATGAAGATTGTCACTTCGAATTTTCATTAAAAGGTTGCATTGCACCACATAGTCCGTTTTAATATATGAGAACTTTTTCTCTTCATCCGAGGGCCTCTTGTTGGCAGGGATTACATGTTACACGCAACAGCGGATGTATATTTTTGGCGCCGTATTTGCGATTCCGCGTTTGAAGTATGGTCTTTTCGGTTAGAGATCATTACTTGTCTTACAAGTAAGTTAACCCCTTGTGTTTTCGAATAGATGGAATGCAGATCTTCGCACCAATATATTGTTGTATAGGAATTCACTTTTAATGGACATTGAATACTGGGAATTTCAGCACTATGGGAATTGGAAATACTTTGGTTGAACCTACATTAAGTTCCAAATTAAAGGAACATAAATCTTTAAAAAAAAAAACGAAATAAAAGTTATCATTCTTATTGTCTCTGATGGCATTGTTAATACAGGTAATGTATTCAAACAATTAAGATAATAGAACATGAACTTTCAACATTATAGGCAACATTATGTTTCATATTAAAGTCTTTTAAAAAGGGGCATAGCTCAAAAATATTGAAACAGGGGTTATCGATCTTGTTGTCAGAGATGGCTTTGTTTATGCAAGGAGGATATACATGTATTTCAAGTATTGTGTTAATAGGACAAGGACTTTCAATGTTTAATAGGCAACATTAAATTCGATATTTAAGTAATTTGATAGGGGCATAACAAACAATAATATAACAAGAGTGATCATTTTTGTTGTCGGAGATGGCTTTATTCATGCAGAAGATATTTTTTAATTATTAAGTTTATATGTCAAATACCAATTACTTACCAACTCATAGGCAACATTAAATTTCATATTTAAGTTTATGGGCTACAGGACAACGCAGCCGCCGCCGCCGCCGGACAATAGGATTCATACGTGTCTACCTGCTGATAAGCACTGTCATACAATGAATTTAACATCATTTAAAATCGAAACAAAAACGTGTGACGAGAGCGAGCGACCATTTTTATTGCAGGGTGGAAATTCTAAATAAATACCAACATTCAAACGAAATTTTTCTAGAGAAGTTAACACTTTAGAGCCGTCTTTTTGTTTAAATGTCATGCTCATGACCGACTAGCTTTTTGGAAAGCTAAAACTTGTCGTTAACTTGTTATTAACGGTAGTTAGGTAAACAGATAGGGTTCTATATAAATACTTGGCGAGCAAAGCTCTCCAGTGCAGCAGTCTTAGTAGCTCGTCCGAGCGACCACGACGAGGGCTCCCTGGCCGTAACAGACCTTCATTTGTTAGAATCTTCTATGCGGTAGCATAACGCTACAATAGTCAACATAATGCATTTGCAACACAAAATACAATCATTTTCATAGGTTTGTTGTTTTTTTTAATAAAAAATATACATATGACGTAATGCGGAGAACAATCACTATCTGTCAAATCAGATCGAGGCTGTCAAAACACCACCAACCTTTGCGTCCGCGCCAGTAAACTTAAATATTCAGGCTTCCAGACAGATCTTTTTGTATGCTTTAAGGTAGATTTCATTATGCGAAACGTCGACCCATTTTTTCTCACTTTCGGTTCTGCAGAGCATAAGCATTTTGTTTACATGAATAGGCGATTCGTCCCATAACGATTCGCCCCATTCTGAAGTCCTTATCACAAACGTTTGATTTATTCGATAAAATAACAGACGTCCGGAAAGTTGCCAGTCCGAAGGACCTGTCTGTTAAAATTTGGGTCGGTCTGGCATGATTTCTAATGTTATCAGGAATGTAAGACAAAAATTTGAACTAATACAGTTGCTAATAATACCTTTTTAACATGTTTCGGTCTGACAGAATTTGTTTCGGTCAGACAGATTTTCACATCTTGTCTGACCAAATGTCTGACACTTTTTTCAACTTTCGGGAGGTCTGAAATAAGTGTAATTAATTCTAATTTTCCTGGTCACTGACAATCAAAAATATTCATTTTGACATTTTTAATAACAATCAATAATTTCATTTTCCTCAGACTGAGGTGGCCAAAAAAGGCAAAATACAAAATGGGAAAGCGTAGGCAAAAACAACTGAACAAAAGATTTTTGCACATAAACAATGAGAATTTTGCTGTTCGTGATATTCCAGAAGATGGTGCATTTTTTCATATAGATTTCTACAGCTCAATAGTATTCCACACCATAATTTCAAAATATTATTATAGTTTGACCCAGCTCACAGGTACTTGAAACAAACTATTTTAATGTTCTATATGGGCTATATACTGTAATAAGACTAAAGGTAAACAATGGCTACTATGCATGTCCATACAATTTGCTGAGCACAATTTTAACTCCACAGAATGTGCCATCAAAAACAAAGTTTTTCACATAGATCATGTATCATTCTTATAGGAAATATCATCCAAAGTCTTCCTATATAGCACAATGGTTCGAAAAATCCAAAAGTTTCCTCAAAATAACCACAATCTTTCAACTTGTCAAAATCGACGTCCAAAAATCTCACTATGAAAATCGCTAACCCCTCGTGTTTCTGGGTAAATGATCACATTTCGCGCTGATTTTTTATGATTGGCAATTGCTTAACACAAATAAGTTTCGGATAAAAGACATCTGACAAACATATATGATAATGTACCTTCAATACACTAGTTTTTTTACGCAATATCATTCACAAATTTAGTCTCGCTGCCATTTTGAAAGTTTAACTTCTCGGACACTCCGGTTTGGCGTAAACAACTAAGATAATCCGAACGTACACTTAAAGCCAATCAGAACCTTACCCTGCACCATGACAGCCAATCAGTACCTTACCTCTTATTCGCCGCGAAACAGTCTGTAGCGTAATGTCATGGCCGACCTCAGAAACTTTTGACATAATTCGCAGGAAAAAAACTAGTGTATTGAAGGTATTTTTTTAAAGATATATAAAGGTGAAATATGCATATCAGGAATCGCCACATTCAGAAAAAACAGCCTCCCCACACAGTCAAGAAGAAGAGAGGGAGAGAGCATGGTTAATAAAATGATCAGTTTCAAAAGAGACACCACTAACAATTAACAAAAATGAGAAACCGAGGGGTTACCGCCTTGGAACGGTCAGTGGCAAATCAAATTGCTACTGGGGGTTTAAACCAGGTTCTAGGGTGCACCAACCTCACACTTGCCCCAACAGGTTCTCATATCACAAAACAAATACAAGTTGTCTTGGTGAAACAACTCCAACCCACTTATTGGCTCAACAATGTTGCATGCAAAAGCACACAAACATATAAAACATAAGAATTTAATTGCATTGTAAGGTTTAAAAAACTATTTGAAGCGTCAAAAGTTGCGACAAGGATTCTTATCGCTGGCATATAGACATAGAAGGAAAATTTTACGCCTTGATTTGAATGCTAACTGGGTTGTGCGCGAAGGGCGGACATCGTTTATAGAAAAGCCCTTGTTGCGCACAATTCGTTGGGCTATCAGCTAAGCTACCAAGGCGGCCTGAAGGAAATCTACAAAATTTTAATTGTTGAAGTGTTATAATCCGAGTAAAGACAGTAAAATGTATTGCTTGTTGCTAAAGTGTAACAACCTAAATAAATTATAAAAGTTTTTTGTTACATTTTGGTTTATTAAATTGTAGTTCAAGATGTTTCAAGTCATTCACTGATTCAGAAGCAGCAAGTTAAAAAGTTTTCTTGAATAAAAGAGTTTTGCATTAGAGCTCGCATTGAGGCAGTGCCTTAGTTGATATTATTTCTAAGTATGTAATTGAATAATGGTCAGGAACGGCTCCAGACCCCATCCCCGTGCGAGAGGCTGTTTTTCCTACAATACGGCGGGTTCCAGCCTGACAACTGTTTGGTTCAACGCAACATTGTCTTATCTAACAGTAAATGTCAAAAAGTGTCTCCCAAAGCTGGAAATACGCGTAATATTCAACAGAAAACGGCCTCCGAAATGCAGGTTATTTTTTCATAGATTCTTCTCCGCTGTACGACTTCCGGAAATCCTCGACGCTTTTGTTAGAAGCGTTCTGATTGGTCGAACGATTTGTGTGCAAAGTATTTTCCGGACTACGTCAATAGTTCTACCAATCACAACGCTCCGAACAGAAGCGTCGGGGATTTCCGGAATTCGCATTGGGGTGAAGATTCTATGCAAAATATCTCATTTTGGTGTCTGTTTTCTGTTGAATTTTACGCGTATTTTGAGCTTTTGGTGAGACTTTTTGACATTTACTGTTAGATCAGACACTTTTGCGTTGAACCAAACAGTTGTCAGGCTGGAATCCGCCGTATTGTAGGACAGCCTCTCGAACGGGGTGGGGTCTGGAGCCGTTCCTGACCATTATTCAATTATATACTTAGAAATATAATTTTTTAGAATACGATTTTGACGGTGTATTTTCGCATATTTGTTAGAAGTTAAGAATATTAGTGACTTGACACCATTTTTACAAAAAATAGCGTTTTAGTAAGGGTTGGCAGAGTGTGGGGCGGCTGTTCAAGCGCCAGTGTTTACTGCCAGTTGTTTTAAAGAGATTTAATTTTATTTATAAACTTAAGAAAATTAAAGGCTAAGTTAATTTTTCTCGGTTTTTCGTAAAAATAATCTGTAAATTCAAATAGAAAGATTACCAAAATGATATTCTACAGCGCTCTGCAGGCCTGGTAATTAACCGATCAACAGTCGATCATTATGCTTACAGGTACTTCTTTGGTTGACGGTAGCAGGGGTTTAAGAAGGTTAATTGGGAAATGAAGGTTAATGGGGGAATCTTGTAATCGAACCTAGAAGATCGATTTGTTTTTTATCCCTGTCATCGTGTTCTTGCTTATTTAACTTCAGGAGCTCTGGTCTCGGTAAAATCAGTGAGTACCTACCCTTTTAACTTTGCAATGCTATATGTTTCTTAGGTTTCATATGTTTGTGTGCTTTTTCATCCAACATTGTTCAGCTGATGGGTGGGTTGGAGTTATTTCACCAAAACAACTTGTGTTTTTGTGTTGGTATGCGAACCTGTTGGTGCAAGTGTGAGGGTTGGTGCACCCTGGAACCTGATTTAAACACCCAGTGGCAAATTGTTTTGCCACTGACCGTTCTAAGGAGGTAACCCCTCGGGTTCTCACTTTCGTTAATTGTTCTTGGCGTTTATTTTGAAACTAATTAATGATAATACAATGCTCTCTTCTCCTCTCTACTTTTTTGGCTGTGTGGGGAGGCTGTGTCTGCTGGATGTGGCCATTCCTGATATCTACATTTCACTTTTTTGCTATCAGTGTGTCAGTAAAAGCATGTATTAACTAAACATGTTTCTTTCATGCCATACTAGCCATTTAATGCCCCCAAAAAGCGAAAATATTGGGGCTATTTAGTGTCTGCAATTGTCCGACTAGCCCAAATAGGAACATCCGGTGGACTATTTATCTGGAGTAGAGAGCATTGTGAGTATTACTGACAGTGAACCTATCGCTGTTGTTACCAATACAGCAGTAGTTGACATCCAGAAATAAATAAGCCATCATTAAATTGTTAAAAAATGAATCACGTAAAATCAGCAAATCAAAATTATGTTTAAGATTTATTAAGTTCTCAAAGTTATTTTAGCAAAAACCGTCGGCAATCAGCATATCGAAATGCACCACGGGCACAAACCTGGGCGATTATTGAAAGTTCTCTAGATGTAAGCTTTTAGCAGTTGTGCTGGCATCAGAACACAGTTTTTAGCTTTCTGGTTACCCATAATAACGAAGTATTTACACAGTAAAATGTTCCTCTTTTTGATGATAAATACGGAATTTGAATGAAGAATATTAATTAAAAGGCATTTTGTTAAGGTCTAATGCAGTAAGTAAATGTCAATTTTGTGTGAATTTAAATGATAGATTGTTTTAAATCGGCCTTCGAACAGGGTTTATATTTGCCTGTTTACTGCCGAGATTGTTTACATTTCAAATCAGCCGAGACACTTTGGATATGTTTTCGAAAGGAAGCCGGTCAATGTACCCTTCTTGCGGCTAGAATATTTCGCATTACAAAGTTCAGGTGAGATTTTTTCGATTCGGGACGTTAAATAAAATGTTCAGTTGAAATATGAAATATATGAAATTAACTGTGTTCTTATGCCAGCTACTGACCAAACAGCGAACACTTAAAAAATAATAGAAAATTACCAGACATCTCACTGGCCGGAAAAGGTCATGGCATGTCTTGACGTTTAAAATAAAAGAAACAAAGTTAAATTTCCAATGTTATTACATTTATTTACATTTATCTTTTAAGATTTAAACAGCAGAGGCAAGCAGTGACCGTGTTTGGTAAATATATCAACATGTGATTATCACGCACATCATATTGAGATATTGAGGGTTATTACTTAATTCGGCGAAACATCATTTTCGAAGAACTGAAGGCTATGCCTTGACCAAAGCCGATGTGAATTATTCCTCCCATAGCAGAAGTCCCAGGTACGGTGTTCGCTATCCCAGGAGTCATATAAATTCCGTTGAGATTGATATAACCGCAGATGCCCTTTGTCCACCACCAAGCACCTAAAACAAAAAATATAGAGGACATTTGTTTTCACCTTTGTCTGATAGAAATATATTTCACGGAGTGAGCAAAGCAACATACCGCCACTTTTTCGAACGGGGCATAATAATAAACCAAAAATGAAGGACTTAACAGCGATTTTCTAATCGTGTATGCTTCAAGTGAAGGCCCTTTTCGATTAAGTAATGTATAAAACATATGACTGTTATCGCACATAGTTTTCAGGTTGTAAATGTCGACAGACACGCGGACAGATAGACATAAAGACTGGAAGCTAAATTCTTTAGCCCCTTTTTCGGATAGTTACACTTTACTAAGCATAAAAGTATTCATTATAAGAAGAGTTTTAGTAGGATATGAAAGAATGTGGGACATGTGTGCTTCGAGTGTTGATCCTATTGTATGTAAAACACAACTGTTTCATTTTCAATAGGTCGCACAACAATATCGCCAGATTCCGAGAATTGCCGCTCTCAGATCAGCCATTAATAAAGCATTTTCAGCGTGCATGGGTTTTCAAAAGAATCCGGGTAATGTCATAATTATGAAATATCGGGCTTCGTTACATAGCGAGATTCCGGCGAAAAACCAAGCGAGACACAATATTCTATGAGATATATTTGTATTAAATAGTGCGACAGTGTAAGATATCGTGTTACAATCTCATGTCTCTCGTAGTGTCACATCGGAATATCGGGTCAGGCCCGATTCTCCTGTCTCGCTCTAAGAATGAGAGGCACGATATTCCCTATGACAATGACGGGATTCACTATGTTGGAGAGCGCACATTAACGTTCAGCCAATCTAATTAGAGATATTTGAATGAATAGCTGCACTCCAGTATTTAGGTTTATAGTTTTATTTGAAAAAACAATAGGAAACCTATAATTGGTGATTACACTTGACATGAGGTGAACCTAAATTCTATTATTTTTGTCTCGTAAAAATATTTGACATTTGGGCTTGTATTTCATATAAATGACAAGAGACAAATGTGATTTCTTGTCCCTTAAAATCTTGAGCTGATCACTCTAATTTTGTATCACAGTCAAGTGTTTTTGTTAGACATTTTAGGTCCCATTTGACTCATCGGTGTTACGTGAGACAAATATGCACCAAGACAAATGTACTCATACAAGCTCTCTCTTTTCCTCTCTACTGTTTGGCTGTGTGGGGAGGCTGTGTCTGCTGGATGTGGCAATCTCTGATTCACTTTTTTAAAGATACAGCTCCCCGGGATCTATATTCAGTGCACGTTTTCGGATATAGCATTCCAGGAGATATAATTTTCGAAAGCGACTTACTTTCTAAAATGCAAACTGCTTTCTATAGGGTTTGTGCCGCTTTTCAGAATAAAGCTCTTCAGTGATGAAATTTAAGGACTATTCGTTCAAACCAATACGCAGCGAGGAAAGCCATTATGCAAAGGTTCGTCTCGCTATTCAAACTTTATAATTAAACGGTTTTGTAATCATGTTATCTTATTGCGTCCCTCCTTGTTGAAAGTTGAATATATGAAAAGAGTTGAGCATTTAATCAATGCCGTAAGTTTTGTAATGTAATAGGAAAATTATGATAATAATTTACAAACATATTAGGTGTTAAACATTAACATTTTAAAATATTTATTTATGGCCTTGTTAAGACTAATATCCTTTTCTGGATAACATAAAAAATCTTGTAGGTATTTTAGCCACATGTCATTTCATGTCTTCACCTGTATCTATTTATTACATTGGACTTGATCTTGTTATGATTAAGCAAGACGTTATATAACTGTTAATGTAGTTTATCGATGTTCTTGATGTCTATCTGTCATCTCGAACAGTAATAAGTCTGCATGAACAGTCTAGGGTATTGCATAAAAGCCAGAGATATTGTTCTGTATATTTGGAGAAGAGAACGGCCGGATGGCCGGAATGGGCCACGGGATGCCTTTAGGAGTATAGTTTGTTAGTCTCGTGGCTAAATTACTAAACTTTAAATAAGAGAAACTTATGACACTAAGAAATGTATTAGGAAAATTTATACTTAGGAGAAAGAACTGTTTATGTTCTAGAAAGTCGGTTTAAACATTAAATAAAATGTTAAAAGCTTAAAGATATATAAAGTTATTTCGGAACTTAAAAAGTGTTTGTGTTATTACACCCTAAGACCTTTGTAAGAATTAACCACTACGTTACAGTTTCAGCAACTGGCAGATAGACAGACGATTTGATGATTCCTGGATGTCGATATTAACCGTACATCACTGGTGTAGAAATGAATGGGACAGGTAGGCAGACAAAGCACGCCAAAACCAATTTAAATGCCCCACTAATATCTTGCCTTGAGACACCAATAGTTTACCTTGTGCCACCAATATTTTGCCCTGTGACCCTTACAGATTTCCTTTTTACTTCAAGAGTGTTGTTTGCCTTTTCACAGTCTTATGCCTAATACCACCTCGCACTTTTAACTGGCATATATCATAATCTGCTCATTCATTAAAAATCATCCCTCGTTGCCGAACAAGTTTATATTTTACCCCGGCTAAAGTTTGGTGATTGACGGTAATTTTCGAAACGGCGAAAACTGACATGCAACCTCCACAAGTGGAGCCATATATTCTTTTGGCTAAATGACTCATTACATACTCGGGTTTTGAATGACTTCAATTACATAATCCGTCTTATTATCTGATAAAACACACGGAGCTACATTCTTATATTATGATTAAAAGACATACTTTTTAAAGCATAATAACATCCAGATGCACCATCGTCGCAAATTCGATCTTGTGTGACAAAGCAGCTTCCATTGTTAGTGATTAACGTTTGTTCTGAAAAGATAAAACATTTTTCACGCATAAACTTCCATTTCAAATCCATACGTAAATGTTTATAAATAGACGAAACATGAACTTTGAAACCGACGAACAAGTATAGAAAAATTGAAGCTCAGTTTGATTGGCCTTTTTCATGGGCTGTTATGGAAATTTAGATTACTGAACACGTTGCCAAGACTCGGGATGAACGCAACTCAATGTTCACATCTGTATATTTATCGTATGACCTTCAGCAGGCGTGAAGATTAAAGAAGATTACCAAACAACAACTTCAACAGATACGCCACAAAGCGACCAAACCAGGTTTCAACAACCAAGTTAATAACTTCCATTTTTAACATGGCGATACGGCATCTAGATATTCACTAAGTACATGAAGAAACACAGAGTGTACTATATTCATAAAATCATCATTATGTAATAAATATAAGGTTATCGTAAGACCTACGCTCAAACATTGTAAATTCGATACTTGTTAATTGCATTCATCTAGCTACGTAAGATAATCTGTTAAAAATATTATATAGTAATTGATAAAAATTTATATTAATGAATACATGTCCTGTTATTAATACTGAATAATGAAAATTCGTATATTGTTAAAACCTAAATATATATAAGAAGAGCTCGGATGGTGCTAATCACTTCCGTCCAATAGCATCATGTTATGATAGTTAACAGTTCCTGAATAACAATGCATTTTGTGTATTCATGTTCAACTGTACAATTTTGCATACTCTGTTAGCGTCAAATTTGGTTGAGACGACACTTTGCCTTACCTAAATAAACATTTGCGAAGTAAAATGTGTTATTGGTAATATTTTCTCGTTAAATAATTACATTAAAATGTAATGAACAAACCGTTACTCTTTGAATATAACTGGGAATGATCTTATGTCAGGGAGAGGCGAATTCAATTTTTTCCAGTGATCAATACAACGTGGCGAAAACGTTTTGCTGAGAAAGAATATTTAAATTTTCTTGTCTTCACGTGACCGGGAATGTGTCGATAACGTACTATATTTTGGTGGCTTTTATAGAAGTAAACCGAAACGCATGAAATCTGACGTTGGAAAATTACAAGTACACGTACTATTACAAGTATCATTTCTAAAACGATTTTTATAAAATCAGTGTCGTGTACGTGAACTTGTAGCTTACACGTACCCGGACATGTACACGTTTTAAATCTCAACCTCTCTAATAACTGTAAATATTAGCCAACTGATCTAGTTTTACCAATAATTTATTGTCAGGTCATAAAAGATTGAGAAGAAATAAATTGTTCATTATCCTCCTATCGGCTAGTCTATACAAAATTGTAACACAATTCCTAACAGTCGAAGAACTAATTTATTTTACTATAATAATTGATTGCGCAATCTAAACTATATGGACTTTTGATTTGTGAATGTGAGTTTTCTGTTTGCGCTTTCACGATACCACAATGAATTTCTGAACTTGCTCAAATTCATGCCTGCGAAACTTCGTTAGAGTACTGTAACCGAAACGTCCACACAAACACAAAGGAAAACCGAGAATACCGACAATGGGGATGATCATTCATTTTGGCAAGTGATGCACTTATTGTTTTATTAAAAACAATTCAAATTTGGACATTTAAATTTATGAAACTTACCCGGATAGGAAACTTCAGACCGCCTATGATTAGTACGTAAAGGTTGTTGGATATCAGACGAAAGTCCTGGTACACACTGTAGTTGGTACTCTGGTTCACTGAGGTAACTTCGAGTCTCAATTCTGTTCGACCCAGCTCAGCCATTTCTTGAACGTATCGTAAGCCTTATAAAAAAAGTAAAACGTCATTAAGTTGAACAAAAATAGCAGATATTTTATTTTCTCAGAAAAATCGAGGTTATAAAAATTTGGAGTAGAAGTCAGTGCCCGATTCTACTCAGCCTGAGTAGAAAATTCTTTATCATTCTCAGCCTCTTTCTCAGACAAGAAAAATGGCGGCCGCTATACGAAATTTAAGGCGAGAACACCGCAGAGCCGTAGCTCAACGTTTGAGATGACCAAGGCTTTTTCGAGACCGGGAAAACCGTTAGAAATCCTGCCGGAAGACGAGGTTTTCCGGCGTTATAGGTTCAGACCCGCAACTATTTATTTTATTCTGGGACTGTTGCCCGATTTGTCTCCCCCCTCGCAAAGAAACATGCCCCTACCACCCCTTCTTCAACTGTAATGTGCCCTGAGATTTCTAGCCACCGGGTCTGTACATCTTCTGGTGTTAGAATCGGTCAATGTGAGCAGATCGACGGCCGGGAGGTGTATCAGGAGGGTGTGTGACATGATTTCGGACTTGGCCGGAAGGTTCGTCAAATTCCCAACGGGAAGAGAAGCAGTACGGACAAAAAATGAATTTGCGTCGATTGCAGGTAAAACAAAACACAAAAACCAACAATAAAAGCAAACTTACCGCTTATAAGAAATCTACTTTCAGTTTGAACCAGGAAGTAAGTTTTTCGTTGAATTTCTTGAAAACCCTAACATTATTTTGACAAATTGGCACAAAACATTGTAGACCAGCATATACTTATTTCAGGTATGCGTTGCTTTGGTATATTGTCCATGAATTTCAGAGTTCTCATGCAAACGCTTTTTCTTTTAATTTAGTATGTGCTTATTAATTAGAACATGAATTAGACTAAATTGAGCTTGCAAACATTAACTCCATCCTTAGTTAAATACATTTCTTTACTAAAATCTAGGTGGCAATAAGTATTTCCCCCGAAATTCATTTTTGAAATTTTAGCCTGTTTTCGCCATTTGCAATGTTTGCGACCCCTGAAATGAAAATAGTTAAAGAAATTGGAAATAGACTTTGACCAATATTTAAAATACCAGTATAAACCATATTTGTTATCTTTTTTTTATATAAAGTGCATATTTAAAATACATTGCCATTTATTACATACATGTTAAAATCATTTAGTTAATAACAATTATATCACTTGGCAATTCATCACATATTCTTCAATTTGTTTTCGTTTTACATTCCTGACAAAAGGTAATACGACTATAATGAATCGATATCTTTTTTACAACTAACAGTCGATGGTAGTTCATTATAGTTTAATATTATTTATAATTTATTATGATTTAATTTCTTTCATGACGTCATTTAAAATTGCTAGATTTTTCTTTAAGTCTTGACAAACACTCTTTTTATATCTAGAATCTAAAAGTGAAATTGCAATGAGTTGTCTTAATTATGTAAATTAAATAAAAAAAACACCATAATTTGTTGCTTGTTGTGATGGTGAGACGCATTTTTATCTATATTGAAGTAGTAATGGTCTGTATATACGTTACTGTTTCAATCAGGTGCATTCTGCAGACTGATGCTTCCGATAAGTTTATTGACAGGCTGGGCACGGGGTGTAAGTGCCTTCCGTTTTATAAGAATATCACTGTATCTGGATGTTAAAACAACAACATATATTTAAGTTCAATGAATGGGGCAACGGTTATATTATGTGTATTATATACATATTCTTGAAGAAAAAATTACCTAAGGAAATATCTGAAAACCAGGAAACTGTTAATGAGAAAACAAAATAAACTAGAAAGGGTGTACATATGTTTCAGCAAATTAGGTACTTTGATGATGCAAAAAGTAAATGGGAAATTACTTGTGAATAAGTGAATGAAACCGGTACTGGATCTGGGTGATTTTCTATTGTGAATTTTCCACCAACAAAGTGTTGCTACAGATGCATGTCAATTTTATTGAAAATCACGTCTCAATGCTGCAAATTTTCAACAATAAATAAGAAGTTATAGTAAAGATGGGGACGAGTAACCTGGGGTTACATGCTGGTTACCAGAGAAATAGAAGGGTTACCCAGTAACCAGAAAACATCAATGCAAATTTTCTACAATAAATAAGAAGTTATAGTAAAGATGGGGACGAGTAACCTGGGGTTACCTGCTGGTTACCAAAGAAATAGAAAGGTAACCCAATCACCAGAAAAACATTAATGCAGAGTCTTTAAGAAGACACATAATGGTTAAGTGTACATGACAAAAAGCTGATTATATATGTCGGTTACCAAAGACATAGAACAAGTTACCCCGGTAACCAAAGACATATAATGGTTACAAATACACTCAATTATGCAGAGGTGCACTTTTTGTGCCATATCTACAATGCTGCAATCGACCGTTAACGTGTATTTTCAATTGATTTTGGCGTTGGAAACCGTATAGAAATACTCCGCACATAATTTCTCTGTCCATTTACCAAGAGAAACTATTACATACACCATGACAACAATGTTTATTAGCTCAAATACTTTTTTGTTACAGATAAAACATGAGAATCCATTCTGCTTGTAATGCAGTCTCTTCACAAATAATATCAGGTCGGGCTAATGTTTGCCCGACTAGCAACTGCTGTTGTGGTCACTTCTTATCTGGAAATCTATGTTTAGAACTTTCTCTACCTGTGAATCCTTCCTATAGGCTAATAGTATTAACGGGAGACAAAATACCGATTCGCATTATATTTGCACGAGTTGTGCATGTCCAGTATAATGTCACATGTGTAAATATTTATCGTGGTCCGGTTCCAATTTTTCCAAAACAGAAGAAGTCCTATTTTGACTAATCAATATCTGTAAATCACAGCTACGGAAACCACATATCCATGTAGCCACTTCGGCGGATAACGGTGCAAACATTTTTAATTGGACATGCAATAAAATGCAGGGGTACGATCAAATTATATTTAACTTACAGTGTCATTTAGCGTTTATGCATGCTGATCATGCGAAAATTAACTAAAGTCCGTCGATATTTCCGTGCGGGGATGGTTCTTAGTTAATGTGTTACTAAAACGGTTGTTTAGGGGTTGAGTAATAAAAAATACTGTTTTCATTTTGTTAAGTAAATGCATCATGTCCGTCTTGTCTTATAATACAGCGAACTGTATAGAATATCGAGGATATGCCTATTAAATATAGGGTAACCCCGTCACTTCTGTATACGCCTATGGCTATACGGACAAGAATATAAATAATTCTGCTCTTAGCAAGTAGGCGATTATACACAATTATCAGAATGTGTTGCTATCCTAAACCAGGTTTTAAAAGACAACGATACAGAACTCGAACAGTCTCTTTAATGTTTTTAGTAAAAAATGTCGTCTTCAGAATTTGCATTTCAGAAAATAAAGCCTTCCCACGTATGGCCGATAATCCCTCGATATCGGGACAATTATTTTTTTTTAAAGTATGTATCATACTTTTCTTGTGTTTTCTTTTGGACTTTATAAGCCGCCAATATGAAATGTTGTTTGGCTGTGAGCATTAATTTGTTTAATGCCAATGAAAAGTTGACTTGACTTGTATTAGTATTTCAATATTATCGCGAGACTTTATTTATTATTATATTAAATTTAGTGAAATGAATTACATAACCGTTTTCCGGCGAATTTTTAACGAAATGATTGGTACTGATGTTGTCTTATATTCATGCTTCATCCCACTGCAGAAAATAAGAAGAGTAAACTCAGAAATTCTGTATAACTGTACATATTTCCTGAAACATTTTACACACGAATAAGCCTTTACGTCAAACACACCGATGGCATTTGATATATTTATATATAAGCCTCAAGCTGTTGTTGTTGATATCAAATTATAAAATTAATGATTCAAGTTAAGCAAAAAATCTTCTCGGCATTTCAGTACAGATCTTGTTGTGGCAAACTTTCTTACGTTTTGGCGGCGTATTTACATTTCTTATTATTGTATCTAAAGTAATATAGTCGACAACGCGTCGGATTTCAAACATTAGTCGACAACGCGTCGGATTTAAAACATTGACAAAAACTTATTGTCATTTATTATTATTATTATTATTATTATTATTATTATTATTATTATTATTATTATTATTAATTGGATTTAAAACAAAACAATTGCGATATTAATGGTGTTTGCAGATAGGCGAAACTTTACCGAGACGATAGGTCATTGCGTATAGCCCTTTAAATTTTTGTCCAAGGTAAAAATCGTCGGGACCGCGTCGGATATCAAACACTTACGAAAACGTATTGACATTTGTTGTTGAATCACTGGATTTACAACAAAACTTTGCCGATAAAACTGATGTTCGCGAACGTTTACCGGGACAAAAGGTCTTTGCGTACAGCCCTTTCCTTTTTCATATTTCAACCGAAAATTTCCGTATTCTCCTTCAAGTATCTAAAGAAGCCAATATCATTTTGGTTTGATTGTTTTTTTTAAATCGATCACAGCAAAAAATATCCATCGTGATTGAAATTTGTCATCAAATCACGGTAAATATAATCAAATTAGTGTACTATCTACACTATCATTCATAAGCGCGAAAGATCCAATGACGTCATCGATATTAAGCTCCGCCCATTCGGAAATTCTAGTGATTTTTGGAGCGCAGAATTTGTGGATGTCAATCATGGTATTTTATGGCGTTTTTTGTGCATGAACTCGATTTATTTGTATGATATATTGGTAATTACTTAAATTGGAAAGTATTTTGTTGGAAACTAAGCATATGTCAGTTTATCTAAACCAAACGCTAAAGTTGACTCCATGAACGAAGTCACATACACTGAAACCCTTTTAACAGGAACCCGTCTTATACGGAAACCCCTTTAAACCGGACAATTTGTCCGGTCCCAAACGTTTTACTATATAAATCACCCGTTTAATCTAGAAACCCCTTTATTCAGGAAACCGGACAAGTTTTATGGCACAAATTGGATTTGCCCATTAAAAAACACCCCTTTAAACCGGGCACTAATTCATTCTTAATACGATTGATCATGTTAACATGGAAATGTATGGTCCATTAGAAGAATGAAATTTCATTTAAAAATACATGCACACAGTAAATCAAGTTATCAAAATTGATGTCATAAACCGTTCAACAGTTCTGGTACTTTACAGTTTATACCCCGCTTACTTTCATTTTCAATTCTGAGAGTTTCCGAACACTCGTCAAAAGTTTTCGACAAAATTCGACGGAAATACAATTCTATCAACTGCTCTTTCTTTAAACTGTCGCATTCTACCACGTGTCCTCTCTGTCAACTGTTTATTCTATTAAGTGTCTTTCGACGAATTGTCGTGCTCCGTATTTATTCACACCTGTATGAATTTGTGTATAGAGCATGTCGTGATTGGTCTTAATTGCTATAACAACAAACTGAGGTTTATCAAATGTGTTTTCATAGCTTTTTGTTTAAATTATGACATCTGTGGCATCGGGCTAGTGTTTTGTCTCAAGCGGTTCTCCTTTTTTTACTCAATTGGAATAAATCAGTTGTGTAAAAATATCATAAATAGGTTATTTATTTTTAATTTTTAAATGAAATATCTTAAGGAGAAAGTGTGCTGATTTTCTTTTAATGTAATAATGCATTAAATGGTGTTAAGGGAAACTATACCATTATCCAGTCATGAATTTATATTATCCATTGACTTTTTCTAGGCGAATCCCCATTATCCAATTTGCTTCAGTTGCCTCAGAAAAAAGATGTTTGTTAAGGAAAAAACTGATGCTACTGGCTCAAGCGGGGTGACATATTGATTGTCGATGTTTGGGCTTTGATAACAGCAGTGTCGTTTACAAAAAAAAAACATGTTTAAATAGGCACAATATGTAGTTTTTTGTAGAAATATGGGATGTTGCGTGATCATTTTCCTGTTCTCCTCTTTATCTGACGGCCGATTCCGAATGTATGGGTATCAGATGAAGGGTAGGACATCGCTTGATTGTAATCTATCGCAAAAGATAAGTATTAGATTACAATAACATAAAATTCTTACAATAACTAACCTCTATATGCTGTTTTCTCCGAGCTGGCGATCTGTCATTATTCTCACAATCTTTCGTTATCCGCGATTCTCATCTGGGTACATACCGTGGATGAGCCAGACCTCATCGTAGAGGATGAAGTGTAAATATTTAATCTTGACTCACCAGTCCAGAATTCTCCTGTCAAGTTTCCAAATCCATTTTCGAACTCTGTAAAATTGCGTTCAAAATCCAGTGATCCGTCGAACCTGTTTTGGAAAACCTAAAACAATATATAAATTAAATGTAATATAAATTTTATAGTATAATAAACTATTTAGTTTATTTTGATTCTTGCCAGGGTATTTCATGTCTATTGTATGTCTTATTTTCCCGGATATACATGGTAACTTGAGCATATCTCCACATTCCCTGTCTAAAATCTAATAATGTTTGTGATACTACGAAACCTTATCCAGACTAGAGTAATAAAGCATTGATGTTTCACTTTTTTTTGCTTTTTTTATATCGCATGATGTCATACTTTTTGAATCAGGTCACTATTACAGTGCTTTAATGGACTGTCGATTTCATATTCCTTTAAAAGATTTAAAATAATCTGATTTTACATCTTAATAAAACAAAACCTTGAATTTTTAATGTAATCTTTAACCGCATATCGATTTATAAATTAGTAATCCTGTCTTACATTATACAGTTTTCGAAATTCAAAACATGCCCATGTGAGTATGATGATAATTTTAAGCACACGTTTTGTCTTAAAAACATTTCTTTGAGAGGCTCAAAAATTACCACATTTCTTTCCCTGTCGCTTATGTAAGCAACCAGGAAATTCAAAGAAAAACACAATTTTACACCTATCGCATATTGTTAGACAATTTTAGTATATGAGAGTCAAACAATTTCTGTCACAGTTTGTTTTTAATTTTAAAACAAGTGTTCGAAAGCTGTCTTTAAACTGCGGATAAAAAGTATTTTATTAATATTTAGATAAAGTAATTTGTACATTGTATATCTCTCGTGTATATAGTAATTTTTATTTTAATTCAAAAACGAAAATATTTATTACTGTCCATCCTCCTCCGTCAGTTTGCATGTCGCAGTAGACCTGTATTTGTGCCCCACTTTTCCATAGCTGTACAGTGTATATACCATTTGTCGTAGAACCACTGTCTCGCCATGCCAGGCAATCATCATATGCTGCAACATTTATCTTGAAATATGAGAAGAGTGCAATTTCTTATCAGCTACATTTAGAGTTAAAGAATAATTGGCTGGAAAATGAGTTTCTAAAATTGGTCCATAGATCCGGATACGCAGTATACAGAAGTATATAGTCTCTAAACCCACAATTCTAATTATGTTTCAGATCTGCCTATTCATCAAATTGAATTGACATTATTAAGTGCCTAAATGCACATTTGTATTCTTTTAAAGGTGCAACGGTGTTGACATCGTTTTGTTTGCCAGACAATTTTAAATTGCCATTTATGAAGGAGTCAAGAGAACATTTTTAAGGAGAAATTTAGGCGCTTTATACTCCGTTTATTTTACGAAGGTCATTCGACTTTGCTGGCTTTTCTACAGATGTTTTGGTCTCAGACATGTCCCCGATTACCTTTGTGACAGTGTAAGTGTGACAGTGCCTACAGCTACATTAACATGCATATTTGTCGACGTGCTTTGTTTGCAATAAATAAATGGTCTGGGAGATTGATATAGTGACATTTATAACTGGGTCAAGGCACCAAAATTGATGACTTACGAGAAATATTGTAAATTTCTAGTTGAAAAAAGCAAACATTTATCTAATTATCTGGTATCTTTATGTTTCCAGAGGGTCTAATTTTGCGTATTTCGCGTTAGGGAACGTGTGCGAAATTAAATCCGAGCATGTTTACTATGTAATAGCTTTCCTTGTTATACAACAACGCAACTGCGAAAATGTATGCCGGTGGGAAAGTTTGTTCACGCGAACATAATGATACTATAGTATTATTTTCTAATAAATAATACATATTTGTGGATTTATCACAAATAAAGAAATAAAACATAAATTATATCTAGAAACTCATAACACGAAATATCGTGTCCTTAACTTTATGGCGTTTTTTTTCCAAGAATTGACGTCAGCTTTTCGAAAACATATTTTTCTTGACGTGCTTTAGTTACATCTAATCAAGAATAATATTCTCTTAGAATAATCAGAATCGACGTTAAACTCATTCTTGCATACCAGATAAGTCTTGATTATGTGCGCATTACTGGGGAAGAGTGACGAATAAGGAACTTTGAAAGACATCGAAGGCAACACATATGAAAAATATTGCAGGCTCGATTTGATTGAGCTTCTCCTGAGGCTGTAATGAAAATGCACATTACTGCCAACGCCGCCTAGCCGCAGGTTAAGCGCAACCCAATATTTACACCAGCGAACAGAACAATTTTGATTCATCGGCAAATATTGCTTGCATACAGCGTAAATATGGTACATTCAATGATCAACATCATTCCATGATCAACTACATATGTTTCCTATAAAAATTAGAATGAAATAGCACTAAACGCGAAAACACTCGGAAGAACTGAATAGAATCGAATTTTTAAATGTTAATTGAGGATATAAACCCTGCATATCAAAAAATGCAAAAGAAGAATTAAAATCCAGAAATTATATCACTGGCGTGATTAAAAAATATCCAAATTTATATTGTCTGGGATATTCAAACAACTCATCTAAAAACTGGCCGGACTATTTAAAAAAAAAACGTTTTTTAAAGTAATATTGCAATCTAACATACAAAAGTATCATCCAAAACTACTACCAAAGGACATAACTGATAACATCACTGAAAGAAAAAAGATTTTTGTTTCTCTAAAAAAAGTACAATACGTTCAATTATAGTTTTGATTAATCATAGAATAACTAAATTTGATGTCTTGAAGGTACAAAAAAATGTATTTATGATATTCTATCCTTGTCATTGCATACAATATCTACATTATATTTACGTGGAACACGTACCGATATCGCAACTCGCAGGACTCCAGCTTCCATCTGATGCACAAGACACTTTTCTAGGGGACGCTGTATAACCTGAATTGCAATTCACTGTGGCCTTTGCTGCAAATGTCGTTTTTCCTGGTACGTCTAGATCGATCATACCGTTATTGATCGTGTACGGTCTTCCACAATCAACTAAAAAAATGGTTGTGTTTATTGTAAAAATTTAACACATGCTGGTTCTCTTATTTCTGTAACAATTCCAGTGTTTTCTTTTCTAAAATTGTGATAATAGAACAAAAGTCTTATTCATATATAATTAATTGTATAAGTCAATAATCTTTGTGCTGTATGTGTTTTGCGTAAAATATTTTAGGATATTTGTTTTTACCAGTCTCGTTATATTTCAACGAGTGAGCTACGGAATTCGTATTTTCACAAGCGGCGAAGCTTAGAGTAAAAATTCATATTTCCAAAATTCACGAGTGAAATTTATTCTATCTTTGAACTGGTGAACACACATGTTCTTTTTTAATGTTGTACGTTCATTGTATGCTCTCACTGCGAAATGTGGGTGATTTTGACAGAAAAATTGCACGAATGCCACCAAATTGTTTGTTCATTATGCTATATTATGACGTCATATTCCTATACTTGAACACGTGTTCTAAAAGCTCTTATTCGGAATATTATATATTTTGCGTTTGGGTACAAAAATGAAAAACAAATGCGAAATCAAAAATGATATTCCACTGTTGGAAAACAGTAAAATCCAATAGATAATTATGATAAATAATTCACCGGGAAACATAAAATAAATCTGATTCAGTATTATCTGATGCATGGTTATGTTGATGATAATGGTTTGGTATTGTTTCGTAATATGTGTTATTCACTGCATTTCAATTCAAGTTAAATAACCATATTCACTATAACTTATAACTATAAGTATTTTAATATATAAACTATATTTTTATAATACATATTTAAGTATTTGAAAACTTTATCTTTTGACTGATTTTACATATAGTTTCGATATAACTTAAATAAAAAAATTCTTATTAAACATTTTTTTACCTGCATCGAGAACCTAAAAATTGAAATTATAAATTATTATAAATCTGAAACGAAATAATAAAATAAATATAGAGTAACATGCTGTTTTCAGACTTTTATCAGTAAAGTCAATACCGAACTGATATCTTCCGCCGACTTGTTATGCCATTATGTACAAACACGAAAGGTGAGTAATTGTAACATCATAAATTATGTAACTGTTGAGTAAGTTAAAGGCAAAGAGAAACCCCAAAGTCATATAAATACGGCGGAAGTGCATAGAAAACCATGCAGACACAGTAAATACACATACCATCTGAATCCCTCATAAGGACAGTTAAACAAGTGTAATATGCATATCAGGAATTGTCACGCTCATAAAACATAACCCCCACCCGCACGCAGCGGAAAAGAAAGAGGACAAGAGAGCATGTGTTAAAAGAAAGTCAATTTCAAATAAGACACCACAAATAATTAACAAAAAAGAGAACCTTTGGGGGTAAAGTCTAAGAGAAAATATAGTTTGCCACTGGATGTTTAAACCTGGTTCTAGGGTACCCCAACGGTGGCAGTGTTTATGGTGAAATCTTTTATAAGAACCAATTAGCTCAATTTGTTTCTTTTATTCGTGATCGTGTCATCGTGTTTTTGCTGATTTGACTCTAGATGTTCTGATCTCGGTAAAATCACTGAGTGCCCGCCCCTTTGGCTTTGCAATTCTATATGTTTCTTATATTTGATATGTTTGTGTGCTTTTGCATGCAAGATTGTTGAGCTGATGGGTGGTTAGTTTATTTCACAACTTGCACTTGATTATTGTAGAGAAGCTGTTGCGGCAAGTGTGACGGTGGTTTAAACCTCCCCCAGCGGCAAATTGTTCCTAAGCGGTAATCCCTTGGGTTCTCACTGTCGTTAATTGTTTGTGGCGTCTATTTTGAAACTGATTACTGTAAAATCATGCTCTCTTCTCCTCTCTCCCTTTTTGCTGTGTGGGAAGGCTGTGTCTGCTGAATGTGGCCATTCCTGATATGCATATTTCACTTTTCTATACATTAATATGCGTAAAACATAAATGTTTACGACAAAGTGCTTTAAATACGAGTAAATATACAATGTCGCGGTAACATAAAACGGATTGTTAAAACTGCATATGTTCGACAATAAACTCGAAACACGTTTGAATTTCTTATGATTTTTTAAAAATAAATATTCGTTTCACATATAAAATAATCGTACCCGACGTATCCACTTCTGGTGAAAAGCAATCCGAATGCCGGATATACTCTCGGTACTGCAGCCGCCTTCGACAAATGCCAGTCCGGCAAGAATACGTGATTCAGATGTCCGACATAAAACTGGTGCCCCAGTATCCTCCTGGATAGAGCAAATCAACAGGTAAAGCCAGGCATTATGCACTGATTTCGGATTTATCAGTATTCTAATTTCTTAGAATTTGCTTTAGCTGTCTAAAGGTGCATTGTCCCTTGTGTCGCGAACAAAATGGAGCGTGTAAAGTTCTTTTTCGTTATTTCAGTGGCTAACAGTGTCTTATTTGATACATCTAATAAGTTTAATACGAATCATTTAAAAAACCGAGTCATGTTACAATGTCCTTCCATTGCCGGAGTTTATGTACAATACTGAACAGTGTCGGACTTAGCTTTGTCTACAAATTGAAGTGATCCTGAATAATTTTTGACAACTTTTATATACCGGTATATCAAAACACTTGGCCTCTTTGAACGGCAACTTGCTTTTAAATTTGTACTAAATCGAGCCCTGACAGAGGGTATTACAGTTATTAACATAAACATACTTTTTTACAGAACAAAGCAAAGTTAACGTTTTAACGAATCTCGGATATACAAATTTTATTTTCAGATATAACATAACCATCTGAGTGAGGCTTGTTGTATTTAATGATATTTGGTGTACAAAACATGCAATAATTATTTAGTGAGTTCATGTCCTTTTACAGTATTTAAGTAAATAATGAACCCCTGTTGTGCCAGTCTTTGGTGTCAAGGTTTATAAAACGGAGTTCAACGCAGAAAAGAAACGAAATTCATTTTAAAGAAATGATGAAAGTGCAGAAGCCCGAACATAAAAATTCATAACTACATTAATATTGTAGTCATCGATTCTGGATATAAATCTCTCTTTCTTTGCCTACTACTATCCTTCGGGAAATTATGAATGTAGAAATTGAAACATGAAACAAATAGAAAGCGAGTACCATTTTATTTTAGTCTGCCCTAAATATAGAAGTTTACGATTAAAATATTTAAAGCCTTATTTTAACCTTTGGCCAAGTATTAATAAATTTGAACAACTTACGACAGGGAATTTGAAAATAACTTATAATACTGCTAAGTTTTTTTTTTCAGCTGGAATAGAAAGACAATAATATTTTGTAAAATATATTGTTAACATTTAGTTTTAACTATGCCTCTCAGATTAATGTCTACCACTTACAAGTAATATTAAGGTGTTGCTATAAGCACTTTGTGTTTAATGCAATAAATGTGATTGTTGTTGTTGTTGTTGTTGTTTTCTTTTAATATGACTCCTTTGTATTATAAAGTACATGTATTCGCATCTATTCATGATACTTACAGAACAAACTGACGCTGTCATTGCATCGAAACACAGACTATTAGAATTAGCCGCCTTGTCACATCCTGCTGATTCCTTCAAGAAGGACTTGACTGGCGATTGTTCCACATCTGGGTTTGACAAATATATGCATAAATAAATATTCTATGTAACTATACTGAGCAAAAATGAGAACGTACCTTTTTTTAATTAAACGATTTTGTTCAGTAATGTTATATTTTAGCCTACATTTAATTTTGGTATTTGCATATATCTGGACATTTGGACGCGGGAAGATCTTGTTATATTTTCACAGAGATCAATGTTATCTCCTCTTTCCTAACAAAACCTTTTAACAAAAAGGTCTCAAACAGATTATTTGACTGTTGAATTCAGAAGTTTATTACGGGTACAATAGGAGAAACACAATCATTAAAGTTAACTGGTGCCAAAAAATAAGATACAGTTACTTAAATATCTTTTTTGAATTACATCCCTTTCAATTATAAAAAGAACACATTCTAACTTTTATCTTGCCAAAACCACGTAAGTTTTATCTGTATTTCTTTTTTTTACCGGCAGATTCTGAACCGACAACTTCCAAGATAAACATATTGGTGATCAAATTCCTGCAGATATTTACATTTCCTGGTACCATTAATGTTATAGGAGTTTTCCATGTTAATATTGTCAAGTTTTCATTTTGGCACAGTATATTAAATCAGAAAACACGAGAATGCAATTCAATACCAGTTGATCAAGTATTTATCTATACAACGATGCAGTAAAATCTGTATTTATGCAGCTAGTTTCTGTATAAGTAAAATATTAGTACATTGGCTTTCTTTGCTGAAAACGTATCCTTAAGCCATATATAAAATTACACAAAGTTCTCGGTAGTGATATAAAACATAACATATTTTATCTCAAATCTGCTATAGCATGCCCACCTAAATCCCCGCCGTGGAATGCTTTGCGTTCTAGTTACTTTCTGAAACCAGGTTAAATACTCACTTCTTCATGAATTCGCTTAAAACCACGGATGGTATCTGAATTTTTTTATTATATCTAGATTTAATATATTTATTAAAGATTTAACAAAACTTATATCAGAGTTTGTTATAAAAACGGTCAACATCCTGAAAACTTATACATGCAACAATAAGGACACGTTTAAAGCTCTTTTTATTAGGTAAAACACTTAAATGAAACTTGTATGTCAGTTAAATACGAAAATAAGGCTTCCTAATCGTGTGTGTCAATACAGGTAGTGAACAGTTCCAAATTAAATCTGATCACAGACAAAACATACCTGAATATCCAAGTACTTTGCATTTGATGTAGTCTTTGTCCGAGGCAGAATTCCCTAAGGCAATTTTCCGGGTTTGTGCTTTCTTCAGTGCTTGTCTTGTTTTGATCAAAACAACATCTGCAGAATTTGCCGGGCGCTGTTTAAATAGACGTTGATATGATAACGTATTTTGTAAATGGAGAACATTGTTAAACACATTTTTGACGGATATTGTGATAGTTTTTCCCGTGTTGCCTAGCTGGCAGTTAAGGCGACACGAAGTTTTGATATTAGGCCGACGATAAATTGCTAAGGTTACCGGTGTAAATCGTGTTATTAAATATTAAAAAAAAGAAAACATATTTCACTAGCTTTTTACTACTAATATTTAATCGTAAATTAACGACATACCGATTTAATAGCTTTTCTGGCTTTTTTGGCTTATTGCTTTAGTTAAAAATCATTCACGTTACCAATAACATTAGGGCAAATATTCATGCAATATTTATTCTATTATTTGCAGAAAAACTCATTGTAATATTTTTCAACATGTTAAACTTTAAGAATTGTAAAATAGTAGTTAAAAATACTAATATTTACAATACACAGAATAACAAAACAGTCCAGTCCAAAAACCAAAAACCTGCAATTAGAAAGTTAGGCAAGCGGACTTTATTTAAATCAACTGGAAACCGGAAACAAGGATTTTAGTGAGTGTTTTTATAGCTTTTTAATAAAAAACAAATCTCATATAAATTAACGGGATAATGAAATATTTTTGTAGTTAAAAATTAAATCAGTTGTGTACAGTGGATAGGTTCAAGTAACATACTATACAGGACTTCTTTTAAACTGCTTGTTTTAATGACATCTAAATAATAATAAATGTATTGTAATGTCATATTTGAAGGGATCACCGATCACGGCCAATACATAATCGGTTTGACAGAATCTGATCGTGTAAACTGTTGGAAGTGCACAAAAGTGCCTAAAAATGTTAAGTGCAAAGCAAAATGTGCACATGGCTCTAACGTTAGAAGTACTGTGGTATCATTACACATCTCATACAATCTAGACATAAGAGCATAAAGGCAATTGTTAACTTTTTGAGTGGTTTGATTTCTTGCACCTTCCCCAGTCTTAGAGCAAAATAAGCGGAAATAGATGATTTCACAGAATAAAAAAAAACGTCAAAGACATGATTCAACAACACTGGGCTGAAGGTTATAAAGCTGAGCATGGAAACCGGTCTCAACTCTCAAGCATCTGATTGGCTGAAATGGCGACTGGTCGTCATTTCAGCCAATCAGATGCTTGAGATTTGAGACTGGTTTCCAAGCTCAGTTTTATAACCTTTGGGCCTGATGCTAGGCAATACGGACCTACAGCACTTACCTCTGTATATAATACACGTCGATAAATTGTTCTATCATCTTTGGTTCTTATGGACAGGCGATATTCATGTAGATATCTGTAACAGGAATGCAAATCAAATTAAAGTTTGGTCTTTAACAGTAGGTAAACAAATAGTGTTTCTATGCTTGTGTTTCGATTTTGTTTCAGTTTTCGTCATAGTCTATCCTTTTACAATCTCTCACATTCTCTGCTTCATTACGAATACAAGATGTTAATGGACCGCATAGGAATATCTTGCTATAATAATCAAATCATCAACAAGCTTGCAAGAGGGGCGGGGGGGGGTGGCTGCGATCAAATGGAAACAACTTTAAATCTACGGTAGGGTTATCGGTATCATTGAAATTTGAGGATTTATTCCCTGAAAAATTTAGTCCCTATCTCGAAAGCCAGGTGTTGATTAGTGATTTTATTATTCAGCTCGTATGACCCATCAGCGCATTGAATCACGTGAGTTTTTGTGTTATTTTGTATTAGTTACCAGGTCTCCATTCTGTATGGTTTCAAAAACAATTACCACCAAGGGAGGTAATTGAAACTATCTATACACTGAAGAGAACGTTAATGTTTAAAATATATTAAAGGCCGTGTGCAATTCTTACAATACTACTTTCTTGATGCTTATGTTCAAAAATCAAATTTTCATGGCTTTAATTTATAAATTCTTAATATATTTAATTTTTACGATCATTCTTGTTCATAAATATTAAATGAGATACCAGTACCATTTAGGTGCTTACTCCTTTTATCATTCTACTGGAATCGATCAAAAATCAAAAATGTTTATTGAAGTCGTTTACCTGTCATCAACACATTTTCCCGCAGTAAGGATCCAGTTTCGGTGTACAACTACTCCACTACACACACGCTCGTTCCCTTTCAATATTGTAACTAGCCCACTTCCTGTTCCCTTAACGGGCACTCCATCTTTTATAGCAGACGAAGTTGATAAAACACACCACCAAACTGATAACAAAGCTGAAAATTATATCTGTCATTGAATAAAATTTTTAATGCACATTGAAATTCTAAGTCACGTCTGGTAGTCTTTTTGTTTGTTTGTAAATAATTTCTCGTATTATGTTTATTCGTGTTAAAAATTTATGCTATTTTTGTCTGTGTGTCTGTTTATCTGTCTGTCAGTCTTACTCATTTTATTTTGTAATCACATAACATTTCATTGTCAGATAAAATTCATTTGTTTTGTATTAAACTATTTCTGATGAAAAAATCGATTTCTGCAGACAAAAGAACAAAGTTTGTTTTCCAATACTAATATTTAAAACAAATGCTCAGATATCAAGCAAACTAAATATATTTACAACATTATCAGCTCCGAAAAGGCCGTACAAAATTTAATGCAGATTATTTCTTATGATATGCTCTTTTGAAGGCACTGTTTTATTTGCGGAAGAATAACGTATTTTAATTCCAAGTTTTAAACGTATAATCAGCTCGTTATACAACGGAAAACCATTCGCAATAACAAATATCAATATTAACATTTGGAAAATACTAATAATATATTTTAACATTAAAAACAATAAGTTTCTTATGGAAAACCATATATGCAACCAGTTGCAAATTTCAACTTAAACTGTCTATTCAAATCAGTCAAAGGTAGTTGTCAAGATCAACTCGGTTACCAAATATTTCGCGACTTGATAATTTTACAACCTCTGAATTGAGATTAAGATACTGCGTTTTTGGTTCTTTGTCTGTGTAGATTTTATATAGATCTATATACAAGTTGTTAATTGTTAACAATCATAATTATTGCTACATATTTAACAACATGAAGAAAAAAAAATGTAAAATTTTAGAAACGACTTTTCACTGTATAACCCACGAGCATTTAATTGTTGTTGTTTTAATGGAAATGTCGGAACAATACAAAGAAAAACCGTTATTATGTCAATTTTTCAACGTCAAAATAGCTAAGATAGAAAATGTTCGATAAAATATTTGTAATATATTTCTAACAAATCACTTACAGGCATAACTTCAACATATTTCTTGTTGGCAAAAACGCTAAAATTAAAGTTTAAACAATTTTACATTGTATCAGGTACACTCGTACATTTCAATTCTTACTTTTTAAATTAGAAGTTTGAAAAAAAGTTTTTATTATTAATAAAAAAAATTCTTACCGAACAGTAAGTTTCCGTTCATTGTTGAATATGTCTTCATGGACACTACGAAGTTCTTCAACAATTTGTGTTAAATATATACAGATTTATATGCCCGTGGCAAGAACACTTCAACAACGCTGCGTGGCACTAAAAGCAATTAATTTCTTTAATAATGTACGAAATAAAATTCAATATTTCTTGAGGTCAGTCTAAAAAAAATTGTTTCGCACGTGTACCGTTTGCTCGTTATATCCGGTTAAATAACAGGTCAAAAATTGTGTCACATTTTAACCAAGCTACACCAAAAGGCAAAATCCCAAAATAATTTTGACGAGAAAACGATGCCTACCCCATGTGAGGCAGAAAGAAATTGATCAACTGGAATGCTGGCGTCAGTATTACGTTTAACCGCAGTAAGAATTAAATTCATGAATAAGCGGGTCATTTTAGGGAGCATGCGTTGTCATCCTAAGTCAGACAAACCAAAAGCACTTAAGACGATCATGTCAGTTTCGTACTTCATTAAAACGTAGAGGTTTAGACCTGCAACGTTTACAGTGCGAGATTTAAATGTTATTCCACAAACGATACGCAATAGGATGCGGACTCAGAATCGCCAGTTTAGAATCGCCCTAATAAAGGAAGTGTTAACTTATGACTTGTTCAATCGCCTGGTGCGTTTCTTCTTGGCATGATCGCACAGTCTCTGACTTCGCCTAGAGTGGAACGCCACACAGTTTACGAAAGAAACAACGTTCAGTCAGAGTTCATCAGTATACTTAACACGTTTGAACAAATACAGTGCCTGGCTAAGGCGAGGTGCACAACTAAAGAGCCGGACTGAAGCCAAAATCCACGTCAATTATGCTAGCTGGTCCCAAGATAATAAAACTAAGATTTGAGATCAGTCTCGAATCTCAAGGATATGATTTGCTGAAATGGCGACCAGTCGCCATTTCAGCCAATCAGATGCTCGTGATTTGAGACTGATCTCCAAATTTAGTTTTATGATCTTGGGCACTGGTCCTTACATACACTGTATTTTATCACCATTGTATAGGCAATCACTCAACGAGTAAACGCGTTTGAATAAATATACATGTTGTGGTGAGCTGAGGCGAGTGCATAACTAAAGAGTCTGACTGAGGTAAAGATGCGCGTCAAAAAAGTTTGAGAAAGGGCCAGGGAGGAAGTCTTTTTGACCAAATTTCAAATTTAAAATATAAGCTTTAATTCAATGAGCCGGTACTTTTACTCTTCATCAGTAACATTAAGTGTGGAAACAGTTTTAATAAATTGAGTAAGTGGGAGTGTTTGTTTTAGTTATTTTCAATCTGATTTCAACTTTCGATATATTCCAGTTCACGACTTGTTAACATATTATCTTTATCATTTATCAAATGACTAACCACAAGCGTTATTAAATTGAACTGTGAACTCGAGGAGTGGTTTTAAACTTTCTGTAATTTATTTACCCGATAGATAAAGTGACAAAGGCCAAAGTTTGACCAACGGCAAAAAACATTAAACAAATTTTTAATTGTATATTAGGAACTTTGATTTGAAATATTGATAAACTTTGAATTTTTCTACATGGTGCGGTCAAGACTTACCCAACGGCAAAGACATGTAGGAGTCATTTTTTATTGAATACAAAATTGAACTGTGAACTCGAGGAGTGGTTTTAAACTTTCTGTAATTTATTTACCAGATAGATAAAGTTACAAATGCCAAACTTTGACCAACGGCAAAAACATGTAACCTATTTTAATTGTTTATTAGCAACTTTGATTTAAACTGTTGATAAACTTTGATTTTTTCTCAACATAGTGCGGTCAAGACTTACCCAACGGCAAAAATATGTAAGGATTGTTTTTCAGTGAAATAGAAAAACAACAGCAGCAAACACATTTATTGTAGAGCTTTCCATATAGATCTAAAGAACACAAGGACAATAAAAATCTCCAAAACAACAAAACAAAGCAAACACCAACACAATTATAGTCATTATAGTTAGGCAAATGCTGACGAAATTGATAAACCTGATAAGCTTTCAGTCTTTTGAACTGCCTAGTGCTGATAGAAGTTAGTAACGTAAACATGGCGAGGAGCAGGGTCTGTGTGTGAAGGGCACACAATCTTTTGTAATGGGGGTGGCGCTACCTCTCAATAATCATATAGACTTGATTCTGAAAGTCATAAAAGGCTCATAAATGAGTTTAGGTAGAGCCGACAAAATTCACTTTTTATTTTTGTACCAAACTAAAGCCTACTATATGACCGAAAATCTGAACTGGCCTGCAAAGAAAATTTATTGCAAATCATCGGAAAATAAGGGGAGATAACGCAAGTCAAATCATACAAAAATCAACAAAAACACTGATAAACAGAATGATATGACATATAATATAAAGCTTTTTCTGTCTTCATTGAAACTTTTTCAAATAAATGTAGAATGCAAGTTTAAGTCCAAGATTTACTTAATAACTTTTCTATATTATGCGTGAAAAACAAAAGTTATTTTCCTTTATTTTATTGAAATATAATGTAAATCGCTTATGTCCCAAATTTCTTGCTAGAAAGTGATATTTCCTGTGATTTAGAGAAAGAGATTATATCACGAATTCTCTGAGAAATCATACTTGAGAGCAAGCCATTTAAAACAAGCCAGTTTGAAAAGCACGTCGCACTACGGACTCGTCGGTGGCAGGAAGCGTCCACAAAATGTTATCAACTCTCTCTTGGCAAAAATACTTATTTGGTTTTCGCCAAACTTGGTTGAAATGATTACGACAGATTGCTTCAGTGAAACTAGAGGTATTGTCCTTTTATTACTAATTTTTGCCCAATTTAGTAATTAAAGGAAAGTAACTCTAGTCTGACTGAGGCAATCTGATAGGTTAACTCATCCACATTTTTACTTAAAAAACTTGCATAGAATGTTTAAGGTAACCATATCCAGTTCAATAACCGGCAAATAGCTTTGAACATACTAGATAGTGTCCTCTAATGGCTGTTTTAACCAGCACTGTCCAAGGCCCCGGTTTGTCAGAATGCTGTGGGCATAATATGCCTGCTAAAAACTAAAGAAGATATTGTAGATCGCAGCAATAGCTTTGGAGTCATAAATGTTTCATTGCCATTTTTTATTCAAATAGGCAATGTCTGCTTTCTTAATTAAAATGACTATTCTCATCAAACTTAGTCAGAACATGTATGTTCATAATATCTCAGACAAGTTTGATAGCCAGTCAGATTGCTCGTCACTCTTGAGTTATGCCCTTTAACTGGAAATATCTGACACTATCTATACCTAACAAGACCTATATTTACTATCACTAAAACTTGTCTCACTGTTTAAGGGGACAAAAAGAGCTAAGCTGAGTATGGTAAAAAGCAAGGTGCATCAGTCAAGGCACTGAGGAGTTATGGGCCTTTAATTTAGAGCTCATTTGAAATAGCACACTGGAGTCTTTAATACATGTTTGCTAGGACTACTGATAAATATGCTTGTGACTAGTTCTACAATTAAACTATGGTCAGGAACACTCGCACTTGTCCTTGACAGAAGTTTCTTTCAGCTTCTGAACAACAGTGATATTCTTGAGTAAGGTCTGTGTCCATCTATGGGGAGCGCTTTCAATAAAAATGGATGGTTCAATTTGGACGGAAGTCTCAAGAATAATTCAGTAGATGAAGAACCAAACAAAAACTTCAATTTTAAGGTTTCTAATGTTTAATTCTTACAGCTTGATCAATTCTTTTTTTTGCTTGAATTCACATGGAACTGGTTTTAATAAGCTTGAAACATGGCTGAGGAACCTCATGGAGACTATGTTTTTTTGTTACCAGTTATTGTCAGTCGCTTTGTTTTAAATATGGCCTTATTCTTCGTGAAAGGGAAGCGTCAGTCTTAGAAAAAACAATTCTTAACCCATTTTGAGCATGAATAGAAAAGTTGAACTAGCAAGTTGGTTTTCTATCTTTCTGTGAAATTGACAGAAAGGCAATTTGAAGCCATGTATGGTAGTACATAGTCCAGCCCGTCTGGACGTTATCAGTGACGTCGTCTATCGACTTGCTACAGAAGTACGGATTACGGAACGGTATGCGGTACGTGCCAGACCTAGGTAGTACATGCACTTCCTTCATTGGGTAGGAATGCATCAAGAATAGCATTGTAGACAAAACACAAATGTATTCATGAACCTAACATTGGCAAGGGACCAAGTACCTAGGAATAGCGATATGAAAATAATACTATTAGGTCCTCTGGGTTAAACTATCAGCTTGAAGTTTATTAACAGTATTTTGAACTTATACCAGCTCCTGTCGTATTGTTGCAGTCCTTTCTGTATACTGGCACTACCCTTATAATGGAGTGAGGACCTGGGTCTGAAAGATAGTATTCTTTAAATAATACAAGTAACCTACTAATTGCTATAGTTAAATCAAATAATAGGGTTTAGGGTCATAGCATTATCATCTATAAGGGTCCTTATTCTATTTTTTGGATCCTGCATGCTTTTTATGCCCTACCCTGAAAGAGGAGGGGGCATATAGGTTTGCCATTGTCCACCCGTCCTTTCTTCTGTCCGTTCGTCCAATCGAAACTTGTGTCGCACATAATTCAAAAGTATGAGAGCTACAATCATGAAACTTTACAGATATGTTGATGTGTAGTTGTGCACCTGCGGTTTTGCTTTGAGCCACGCCTGTTAAAACCAGAGTTATGGTACCTTATGCATTTCATTATACATTCAGCTTTGGGTAACCGACAGGTTTACATCGATAATTTTTGCTCCGCTAAATACGACGCTTAGTTATATTGTACACGTGTTATGGCCGAAATTGAAGAACATAATCCTTCTGCTCAGCAAACAGCAGAGTAGTCATCGAGAAAAGTTTTTGAGCTAAGACAGCAGCGAGAGGAAGCAATAGCTCGGCGTGCAGAATTGTCATGGAATTCACAATGTGTTGTTAACGTAATGAAGAAATTAAAAACTGAAAGGGACATTTCGTAGAGTTTTCAAGAGTCATCAACAGGATGTTGGGAAACTGTGAGACAGTATAAAACAAACCAAATTGCCAGCGAATCGGAAGATGAAATAAAAACCTGTAAGACCGAGGCTCGAGTCCTTAAGCGCAAGCGTTCAAGGTCACGTAGCAGGGGCGTGGTCTCGTCTTCTTTTCCTCGTAATGACCAGAGGGAAGTTCGTTCGTGGCGCCTTCAACGGGTCCAATTGCGGAAGCTACATGCAACCGTTTGGGAACATCTCTGGATTTCTGGCGCCCTGTTTCAATACAACCACTTTAGAAAGAATTGTCCAAACATCAGTCGATCACCACTCACAGCAGGGAACCAGTTGTCCAGTGGGAAGTAGAAAATTTGATCAGAATCTTCCTCGTGAAGGCTTGATAAAAGATGAGTATTTTTATTATTGACAGATTTACGCATAATTACATGGCCAAAAACATATAATTGTGAGAGAACGATTAAAAGAACATGTTTAAGTTTACGTTTCATAGGTTCATGACAAGTGAATTTGTCTTAGATACCATAGAGAATGGTTATAAGTTGCCTGTTGAATCCAACTTCGCCTAAAACAGTTTGTAAAAATAATAGATCAGCTTTGCTATATACAGATTTTGTAAATGAAGCTATCCGGGATTTGTTATATAGATGTTTAATAAGAGGTGTACTGTTATGCCATATATTGTAAATCCGTTGACTGTTTCCTTGAAAAGATCTGAAAAGAAAACATTTATTTTTGATTTGAGAATTTTAACCGCTTCTCATGTTTTACAATGTTGACAAGACCACATGTTAAGAAGTGGCGTAGTGAAGGAAACTGTTTTCAATGTTTTTAGATGACTGGTTTGGGTGCGGTAGGTTTTTTAGAAGACGGAGAAGATTTCGCTTGTATTATTAAAATTACTGACTATTTTGTGGTTTTATACCTAAAGTCCAAAGTTAATTGATCCGTGTTCACATTTTGGAACATTTGGGAATTGTTTTAAAATCAAGTCGGGTATTATTTATATTTCGGATAGTAGATTGGTAAAAGAAAATGATACTAAGTTTTAAGCTTTTAAATGCACACACTGTTCATAGAGGATTTCCTGAACGAAAGGTTGCTAGTATATTTGGGCAACTTATTTCAATGTCGGTAGTGTTAGTTCACGTGACACAAATAATCACCAGATATTTTAGTGCGGATGTACTTACCGCCGTCCACTCGGATTCATATATTGCTCTTTCCCCAGATTCCGTAAAACAATTATTATTTTGGGAGTTTGTCAGTTTTTATGAACGGCAGAAATATATTTCAATGTCAGAAGAGTTTGAAAATAGTATACCCTGATGTGAGTTGTACGGGTTATGTAGGGTACGAAGTGTCGGCTAAAAATGGCGTTTCTCAAGGTTATTGGGATTGTAAAGAATCACTCTATTCTTCCACTTGGAGAGAATTCGAAGCTATGTATAGGGTTTTACAGTCGTTGGCGCATATTTTGGCTCATAAAAGAGTTAATAAATGGTTTCTGTTAATTAACAGTAGCTACGATAGTAAAAAAAAGGCTCTATGAAAAAAGATTTACAAGATATATCACATAAGAGTTTTCAGTTTTGGAAAATTTCAATTTTTCTTGAGATTGAATTATTTTCTTTATCAGAAAATAAAGAAGCTGATTATATAATTATAAGAATGTTGATGATTTGATTTACTGCAAATATGTTTTGGTCAGTTTAAGTTTGCTTCAGAGGTTAATCCGGAAGTTCGTTTCTTTTCTTTATTTTGAAATCCATCTTCTACATGCATAGATGCATTCACCGATTTTTGTGCAATGATTTTGGATATTGTGTGCCATCCATTTCCATTATTTACGGAGTATTGTTAAAGATGGAATCCGATAAAGCGAAATTCGTTATTGTTGTGCCTTGCTGGGAATCCACTGTGTACTGGCATATTTTATGTTAAAAAGGGGCATTTTTCTAGTATTCGGGTGTGGGCAGATTTGCCGACGAGTTCAGCGTTTTATACTAGGTGTAAGTCCGGGAAAGAAATTTTTAGTAATTCCGAATGCTTGCTTCAAAATGAAGACTTTATATTTCAAATAGAGATTAATGTGATGACTTACAATGTGTTTTTATTTTGTAGAGATATTTTCTTCAAATGGAAATGGTGAACGGACAGAATTACCAGAAACGAGACAGAATTGTCAGATACAAGGAAGTATTGCCAGAGATAAGACAAAATTGTAGGATAAGAGGCATTATTGCCAGAGACAAGACAGAATCGTCAGATATGGGGCTGTATTGCGAGGGATAATACGGAGTTGTTAGATATGAGGCAGTTTTGCCAGAGAAGAGACGAAATTGTTAGCTATTAGACGGTATTGCCAGATATTAGACGGAATTGTCAGATATGGGGCGGTATTGCCAGATATAAGACGGAGTTGTTAGATATGAGGCTGTATTGCCAGAGATGAGACAGAATTGTCATATATTAGGAGGTATTGCCAGATAAAATACATAATTGTCAGATATGGTGCGGTATTGCCAGAATATAAGACGAAGTTGTTGGATTATGACTCAGTATTGCCAGAGATAACACAGAATTGTCAGATATTAGGCGGTATTGCCAGATACAAGACAGAATTGTCAGATATGGGGCGGTATTGCCAGAAATCGTACGGAGTTGTCAAATATGAGGCTGTATTGCCAGAGATAAGACCGAATTGTCAGATATGAGGCGGTATTGCCATATATAAGACAAAATTGTCAGATATGGGGCAGTATTGCCAGGTTATAGGACAGGGTTGTCAACATATGAGGCAGTATTGTCAGAGATAAGAGAGAATTGTCAGATATGGGGCGGTATTGCCAGATATAAGATAGGGTTGTCAGATATGGGGCAGTATTGCCAGAGATAGGAGAGAATTGTCAAATACGGGGCGGTATTGTCAAATATAATAAAGGCATAGATGTCGGATATGGGGTAGTATTGCCAGATATAAGACAGAAATGTCGGATATGGGGCAGTATTGCCAGATGTAAGACAGGGTTGTCAGATATGGGGCGATATTGCAACAGATAAGATAGAATTGTCTGATATGAGGCAGCATTGCCACCGATGAATATATCAGATGTAAAGCAGGATTGCTTGATACTTTTTATAGCGTTGTATTTCAAGAGGTTTTGCTAATTGTTGACTTTGTTGACTTGTAGGCTTTTCGGGATTTATTAGAAGTTTTGAATTGTTCAACATTAAAGTTTCTGACAATATATTCTTTCAAACACAAGTCTATTTTTTGTAGAAAGCATTAAAACTAACAAATATAGAATGGGTCTTGGATAACAATAGCTAAACCGGAACAGGTTTATGTCCAGTTGTTGATGTTCAGAGATATATTTCATGGTCGTTTAGATGATGATTATTTAGTTTGCAACTTAACTTGTTCAAAAAGAAAAGTATTCAGTGAGACAATGCTACGTCAAATAATACGTTACGTGAAGAGTTTACCAGGATTTTAAAGTCGTATATTAAAGACGTTAAGGAATATTAAGATCAGGTGGTGCAATTGCCCATGCCGATAAAGGGAATAGAGACAGATAATTCAAGAGACACGGTGTTGTCTTAGTGACATTTCGAAAGATGGATATGTTAAAGACGATTTAAGAGAACGTTAACTATTGGGACTAGAAAGTTGTAAAGACATTTTTAAGTGCAGTTATTTTGAGCTGAACAATGTAATTGTATATTAATATTGTTAGGCTGTAACACTATCCTAAATGTAAGCATCCAATGCATGTTCAAAATAATCGAATGTTCGTTATTTACAACGTAGGTTGTTAAATTAATTCATTAGTCCATTACCTTAGCTTCATTCCTGTTAACATTATTAATCCTTAGCAACTTAATAGAACTAGAAATTCATCCATATTTCGCCTGCATCTTGGTTCTTTTTATAACGTCCGCCATTTTGTATGGTACATGTAGCACGATTCCGCGAAATCCTACTTTCGCTTTTGACGTCATCAGTGTTAGTACTATAAATAGGCCGAATTTTGTATATAAACAACTCAGTTTGGAAATAGATCTCGATCGGAAAAGTTCAAAACCTGTTCTAGAAAATAGTTGAAGAGAAAAGATAAAAATGTCGAATGAAAAGATGCAGGTACTGATTTTTGAAATAAACTATATTATAGTCTGTTTTGTATAGCCTGTTTCAAGGAATTTACTGGATTCTAAAAATAAATGACCTGGACTTTTAATAGAATTTCTTATACTATTATTATGAACCCTTCCCGTCCTAACAATATTATTGATGAAGATTATTGAAATAATAATCGTTAACAGTCTACCAGTATATTTCCAAGTTGAAGAGAAATTATAGATCAAATTTCCCGTTCTTTTAAATTTCATCGGTTACCCAAGTGCTACGGTTACAAATTACAATTTAATATTGAAATTTAAATTGTGTTGTGTTGTGTTTAATACAATGTGACGGAGTGAATTGAGGGAAATATAATTTATTTCGTTTGAGGAACGAATTAGAAAGAAATTATTTTCCCTTAAGGTTACGCAGTCACTGTTAAGATGGTCACTCAAGCGTGACATTAGTGCACGATATTTTCGTGCGATTAATATTGTGTGTTAGTCATTCAGCTTTGGGTAACCGACAGGTTTACATCGATAATTTTTTGTTCAAAATTAGGAAGTAAATGCAAATAAAGTATTGGTAGAATGTAAACAGATCTGTACATGTAATAATTGTGGAATTGATGTATGGCATCAATGCTATAAATTGTTATTTATTGAGATAATATAATAACTAGTTGTGAAAAATGTTGGAATGTATTGTAGAAATTGATGAATTTCATCGGTTACCCAAGTGCTACGGTTACAAATTACAATTTAATATTGAAATTTAAATTGTGTTGTGTTGTGTTTAATACAATGTGACGGAGTGAATTGAGGGAATCGGTTTTCGCTATCGTGAAGTGATGATTACGTTTATCAGGGTTATCAGATCAACCTCTTTTGGAGTTGTCGCCGGAAGGAATCGCTCTATGGTAGGGGCAATATCATTTGAACAGTAGTTTCTGGAGTCATGGGAAGATAATTACATTGATCGGGGAAACAAATATCCGATCAACCTTAATTACGGGTTTCCCGGTTAGCATCTACAAATTGTAAACATAAATTCTCCGACTGGCTACATCTGACATTCGATGTATTTGTCATTCTTCAATTAATATTATGAATTCTTTTTCACCGTAATCAAGATTATCAATTTCGGTGATATTTCATAAGCAAAGCAAACGAGCGATAGAATGAATATTTGGCGGTCACGACAATGAGCAAACAGATGCCGCTGTTATTAAAAAGTAATATATGCATATCAGGAATCGCCACGCTCACAAAACACAGCCTCCCCATGCAGCGAAAAAGAAGAGAGAGAGAGAGAGAGAGAGAGAGAGAGAGAGAGAGAGAGAAGGAGAGAGAGCATGTTATTTTATAAGTATGTCAATTCAAATAGGACGCCACAAACAAATAACGAAGAAGAGAACCTTTGAGGATAACTTAAGCAATCATTAAAGGTAATTTCTTCTTGCATACAATATAGTTTTAGTGATGATGAGGTGTGAAAATAAAGTTATTGATTTTTAACAATTTTCAAAAAAACTGGTTCTTATATTCTTAAAACAAATAGATGAATATTGATAATTTCATAATGATTGTGTGCTTTTGCATCAATATTGTTGAGCTATTTGGTGGGTTGGAGAAATTCCACCAAGACAACATGCAATTGTGTGTTTATATGAGAACCTGTTAGGACAAGTGTGAGGTTGGCGCACACTAGAACCTGGTTTAAACCCCCAGTGGCAATTTGATATGCCACTGACCGTTCCAATGCGGTAACCCATCGGGTTCTCAGTTATGTTTATTGTTTGTGGTGTTTTGAAGCTGATTACTTTATTAACCAGGCTCGCTTTCTTTTTTGGCATTGTAGTGAGGCTGTTTTTTCTGAATGTGGCAATTCTTGAAATGCATATTTCACGTTTTTGTTATTCTTTGTATATCATATACGTGATTTTTTGTGACCAACTCCTATTTCAAGATGATACTTCGTATCGACTGATTGCTGTTCAGTGTATATGTGCAAACCCGATGCCAAAAAGATGTAAGATGTTTTTGGGAATACAATGTAGCCATACATTTGTTTTAAAGGGAGAGTGCGTGAGAGAGAGATGGAGAGAAATGAGAAAACGAGATAGAAAGATAGAGAGAGTAAGTGAAGGGGGAGAAAGGGGGTAGGGGGAGAGGCGGTGAGAATTTTAATTTTTTTTTACATCTTTTCAAATGTAAGTGTTGATCAGTATTAACATGTTTTTGAACTTTATGTCAAGTGTTCGTCAAGGGAATGTCTTTAAAAAATAAAGCAGTTAAATGAGCTTTGGTTTACATATCATCAATTTTACACCTTTGATTTCAACTTTCGATCTTTGCCACACGACTTGTTGAACAATTATCTGTATCATTTATCAAATGGCAAACCTAAAGCAAAATGAAACTTTGTCCATGTGGAATGGCTTTATCTTTATAATATTTTTTTATAATTTTTTCTTCATATATTGCCTTTTGGGTGCGTAGTTTAATACGGAAAATAATTGACTTGTGAAAAAAAAATGATTTTAACTTATGATTATTTCAAAATAAGTCCAACTAATAAACATCTAGAACTTAACGCACTACTATTCTTTTTTTTCATATACTTTATATGACATATGGTTGTATTTTTTTCACCGATGTTTTAAACTGTAGGTGCGGTAACTTGAACAACGGCAACGATCCTTTGAGTTTGTTTTTTTTTTTTTGAGTGAAATGAAAAAAAAACACTAAGCAAACTTAAGAATTAAAATGGAGCTTCTATATAGGATTGAAGGGGCACAACAACATCAATTAATAATTCCAAAACAAAAAAACAACAAAACAAAAAAAATAACAACAATATAACATACTCGTACATTTTAGTGGGGCAAATACTGACAAACGTTTTAAGACTGGTTACTTTACCGTCTTTTGGAACGCGCAGTGCTGATTTAAGTGAGTGACTTTGACACGGTGCTAGGAAGGCGTGGGCTGAAGGGCAGTGCAAAAAATTCTCATGCGCATTGTGCCATCTCTTGATAATCATACTCGTGACTTTATTAAATTAACCAAATAAGTTTGATTAATTAGACAAAATATTTGTCTACTTCTATCAGTAAATAATCGGTTTCCGGTATCATGAACTGTTGATTACAATTATCAGTTATCCCATCAACTTTTTGGGGGATGTCGCACCCGGTAGGGAAAATATCATTTGAACTTCACAGTAGTTTCCGGTGTCATGGGGTGTTAATTACATTTATCAGGGAAACGTGTTTCCGATCAACCTTGATTAGGGTTTTCTCGGTTAGCTCAATATGTGGCGTAATGAAGCCTTATTGGCATTGCATGGCATGACTTTGTTTCCGTGCGAGTTCACTCCCTTAGAGGGGCAATATCTGTTTATATTATATACTATTTTATACAAACCAATAAGTATTGATTTCATTCATTTAAACCGTTAATTAAAAATTCTTATAAATACATTGTTGGCTTCAAATAACATGTTAAAGGAATTCAAGACTTTTCATTTGTTTTAACACCTGCTGATAAGGCTTCTAATAATGTAATTATAGTGTGACGAATACACTATATTAATATTAAAACTGAAGAACTGAACAACACTAATGCTTATATACTGACTTCTTCATCTGAGAGTGATATTGTTACTGCACACACTCAACAAATTACAAAATTTAGAATCAGTATTGAGCCGAAACAAGACAAAGTACCTACTATTTATTGGTTGCCTAAAATGCATAAAACACCGCAAGATTTATTGCTAGCTCTAGTTCTTGCACTACTACTAAATTATCCGTGCTCTTAACATCTTGTCTTACAGCTATAAAAGAACATGAAATTAGGTATTGTGATAAGGTTTTTGAAACTTCTGGCAAAAATTTATTTTGGTCGATTAAAAATTCAAATGACGTTTTGAAAAAGCTTAAATCAAATAATTTTCGGGCGTTCTGTTTGTCTACTTATGATTTCTCAACATTATACACTTCGCTCCCTCATAATTTAATAAAAGACAAGCTAACCAATCTCATTGAAAACACGTTTGCTAGAGAAAATAAAACCTCCATCGCTTGTAATGAACATAGGGCATTTTTTACAGATGGTTCTTATGATAATTATACCTTCTGGACTTGTCAAGACCAAATAGAGTCGCTAACTTTCTTACTGGATAATATTTATGTCAGATTCGGTACCTCTATTTATAAACAAGTAATAGGCATCCCAATGGGTACTAATTGTGCACCCCTTGTTGCTGATCCGTTTTTATACTGTTATGAAAGAGACTTTATGTTATCTCTTTCTACTGAACATCAAGATGATATAATTACAGCTTTTAACAACACCTAGAGGTACCTTGATGATTTATTAAATATAGACAATAACCATTTTCCATTACTGGTTAATAAGATTTTTCCTAAAGAACTACAACTTAATAAAGCGAACACTTCAGAAAAGCAAGCAAACTTTCTCGATCTAAATCTGTCCATTGAAAATGGTTATGTCACTACTAAAATTTATGATAAAAGAGATGATTTTAATTTTAATATAGTAAATTTTCCGTTTTTAGACGGCGATGTTCCCCGTACATCTTTTGGGGTTAATATTTCACAGCTTTTTCGCTTTTCCAGATCTTGCAACGATGTTAATGATTTCAATGAACGTAATCTTTGCATTACACAAAAACTTTTAAAACAAGGTTATCAGTATCACAAATTAAGGAAAACCTTTTGCAAGTTTTATCGCCGATACGCAGATCTAATTCATCAATACAGGTGCAGTTTAAAATCACTTTTGCAACAAGGTACGAGGGGCGTTCATTAAATAATGAAAATAGGCTTGTAAATGGGAAACCTCTTGATGTATATTAATGAAACTACACCAACAAAAAGTACAAAACTAGAGTAACAATTTTGACGCCAAATATAACCATTACGTCATGACGTCATGTATTGATGACGTCATCAAAACATGCCGTCAGTTCCTGTTTGGTTCAAAATGGATGTCACCAGAGAAAACCAAAGATTTTACGTCTTCACAAGGCTGCAGCTCGGAGATGAATTGAAGAAAATTCATGATGATTTATTTATTGTGTATGCAGACCTTGTTGTACCATACAACACATGCGCCAGGTGGGTCAGAGAGTTTAAAGATGGAAGAAAGCTGTTAACTGATAAGCCACGTCCAGGAGCACCAAAATCGAAGGTGAACGGGGCTTTGATCGAGAATGTAAAAAACCAGATAGACAATGATCCAAATATTTCTGTTCGTGAAATAAGTTCTGAGTTAGATGTTTCAATTGGTACTGTCCATAAAGTATTACATGAAGAATTAGGGTTGAGAAAGATCTCCGCACGATGGGTACCCCACGTCTTGACGCCAGAACAGAAGAAAAATCGGGTTTCTTGTGCCAGGCAGCTATTAGACCTGTTTGAACCCAATGGACCTAAACGAATAACAGATGTTGTCACTGGAGATGAAACTTGGATATACTTTTATGGGATCCCAAACAAACGCTCTAACATGATGTGGCTGGCAAAAAATGACCCCAGACCCGTGGTTTGTAAACCAGGTTTTCAGAGTCGGAAGAGGCTTTTTACCATATTTTTTAACCACGAAGGTCCGGTGGCTGTAGACGTTCTACCAGAAAAAGCAACTATGACTGGTAAATACTACAGAGAAATTGTACTGCCTCAAGTGGTTTCTAAATTGAATGACAGCCGCCCAATCACAGGAACCTCTAGAATTATGATTTTGCATGACAATGCCAGTGCCCATAAAACAGGGGCCGTAACTCAGTACCTGTCAGAGAACCGGATTGCAACTCTCCCGCATCCCGCCTATAGTCCTGACCTAGCACCTTGCGACTTCTGGTTATTTCCTAAACTGAAAGAACTTTTAGCTGGAAAAAAATACAACCGTGCCCAAGACCTGGCAAAAGCAGTAAATTCAGAGTTACGGGGTATACCTAAAGAAGAGTATCGGGAAGCATTTGATAAATGGCGCAGACGACTGCAACTGTGTGTAGAGAGAGGAGGAGAGTACTTTGAGGGACTGTAAAAAAATAAACCGCATCAGACAATAAACATCAGAGATAATAAGGTAGTTTCATTATTTAATGAACGCCCCTCGTATTTCACAGCCTGTTTTTTATGGAGATTTAATTTATAAACTTAAAAAGATAAAAGGCAGTGTTAATTTCTCCAGGTTATTCGTTAAAACCATCTGTAAATTTAAAAAGAAAGGTTACCAACATGATATTTTACAGCGCTCTGCAGGCCTGGTGATTAACCCTTCTACAGTTGATCATTATGCTTACCTCTTTGGTTGCACGACGGTGGCAGATGTTTAAGAGTTTATGAAGGATTATGGGGAAATCTTTTCTGAAAAGAACCTAGAAGCTCGATTTGTTTCTTTTATCCCTGTCATCGTGTTCTTGCTGATTTTACTCCAGGAGCTCTGGTCTCGGTAAGATCATTGAGTACCCGCACCTTTGGCTTTGCAATGCTCTTAGCTTCTTATGTTTTATATGTTTGTGTGCTTTTGCATGCAACATTGTTAAGCCGATAAGTGGGTTTGAGTTTTTTCACCAAGACAACTTGTACTTGTTTTGTGATATGAGAACCTGTTGGGGCAAGTGTTAGGTTTGTGCACCCTAGAACCTGGTTTAAACCCCCAGTGGCAATTTGATTTGCCACTGACCGTTCCAAGGCGGTAACCCCTCGGGTTCTCATTTTTGTTTATTGTTAGTGGTGTCTTTTTTAAAACTGATCATTTTATTAACCATGCTCTCTCCCCCTCTCTTCTTCTGACTGTGTGGGGAGGCTGTTTTTTCTGAATGTGGCGATTCCTGATATGCATATTTCACCTTTTATGTAAAATTAATTCTGTCTTAAAGTCTTTTCATGATTCATTTCTTAAGATAAACCCATTACAAGCAACAACAACATCATATTTGAATACTGCTATGAAATATTTAACGGGAATGAAGACAACCATGACCGTCACATTTACATTAAGAGAAAATATGCAGAAAAGATAGTTTCGCACTGAGCACAATGAAGGATAAACGTATAACAAAATTAATAACAAATATTTATTATCTACTTTTAACAAAACAATATATACATTCTGAATATATTCAGAAAATGATTATTCTGTGTAAAAAGAAAAAAAAATGCAGATACGATATTTTTGCGCTGAGGTCTTTCCTAAATTTATGGCAATTTCAGCGCGAAACTATTGTATCTGACACATTTGCAAATATATTGCGAATGTTTTTTTTAATTTTGAAGTATCAGTCTTGTGGTCAAATTGGTTTTTTAAAGCTCTGTTACAGATTTACAAAACACAGCAGATTTTTCCATTTAAATATATAGTTTTAAAAAATGCAGATACGAGAGAGAGAGAGAGAGAGAGAGAGAGAGAGAGAGAGAGAGAGAGAGAGAGAGAGAGAGAGAGAGAGAGAGAACACTGATTTGAAAAGGAAGTTAACTACAACATTACATAGTGTAATTTCTTCCCACATCATCGAAACGGCAACATTACCTTTGAACAGTAACTGTGAATTAATCTCTTCAACGAGAGAGAGAACACTGAGTGGCAAAGGAAGTTATCTACATCATTGTGTATTTACTTCCTATAGCGTCGAAATGGCAAAGAGAGTTAACTCCAACACTACTTTTGAACAATAACCGTGAATTAATCTCCCATGTCTATCATAATGCAACGAGCGTTTACTCCAACATTAAGTTGGAACAGTCCTTGTGTATTTGTCTAACATATATATCGACCCTGTTGAACAGATAGTGCAGATAAGAAATTTATAAATGACCGAGTTCTGAGCCCGTCTACCTCCTCAAATTAACAACAGCGAATTACTTGTTTCCCGTGTGTAGAATGAATATAAAGTATTCACTGGCCTTAAATATTAGACAATTGAGAGAGAGGGAAAGAAAGAGAGAGAACAAAGAATGAAGATAGAGAGAGAGAGAGAGAGAGAGAGAGAGAGAGAGAGAGAGAGAGAGAGAGAGAGAGAGAGAGGGAGGGAGAGAGAGAGAGGAGGAAAGAGAGACAGACAGAAAGGGCGAGTCATGCTCAAAAAAAAATAGTAGTCCTGGTTGGAACCGAACCAACGACTGTCAAGTCGACACTTGACAAGTACGCGCAGCTCTAACGATAACAGAATTTGAGTTTACAACTTGAAATATTTAATGGAACTTTTCCAAGTTCTGTAATAACAAACGAGATCTTCTTCTGAAATGGGGAAATATGTATACAAGGTAATAACCAAATGTGTCCACACAATCTACGTTATATTTGTATTCGAATGTCAAATTAATTAACAATAGAGAGAGAGAGAGAGAGAGAGAGAGAGAGAGAGAGAGAGAGAGAGAGAGAGAGACAGACAGACAGACAGACAGACAGACAGACAGACAGACAGACAGGGAGAGAGAGAGAGAGAGAGAGACAGAGACAGAGACAGAGAGACAGAGAGACAGAGAGAACACTGATTTGAAAAGGAAGTTAACTACAACATTACATAGTGTAATTACTTCCCACATCATCGAAATGGCAACATAACTTTTGAACAGTAACTGTGAATTAATCTCCAACGAGAGAGAGAGAACACTGAGTGGCAAAGGAAGTTATCTACATCATTGTGTATTTGGATGCGGTAAAGAGTTTGTAGCCGTAGATGCGAATTGGCCCCGGTCAAATTTGAAGATAAGAGGTAAGTGGGCAAACTGTAAGCTTCATGGCACTTAAAAATATTTTTAGATGCTATATTTGCAGTTTCACATCTGTAGCTAGGATCCCAAAAAATTGCCTGACATGCTCTTTTTGACCTTGACACTTTCAGTGTGAGGCAGGTGCTTGGAAATGCGAAACTAATACATTTCTGGCTCTGCCTTCAGTTTAACTTGCAATTCTCAAGGGGCATACAAACAAGTGTGAGTAGTGCAAAATCTAGGTGGTTATGGTATATTTTAATTATGATTTAATGAATCAGTAGGGATTTTACCATGTGTGAGTGGCAAGTATTTATTTTGGTTGTTGGCAATAAGAAAGCTGTGAACTGATGAATGTTTGAAATTTTGCCTCGTCGGCCGACCAGTTTTAGCGACCAGAATTTGAAAGTTAATGGTGCTTAAAAATCAACTGATATGTTTTGAATATAATTTTGCTTTGTTTTCATAAACTGATGTTTTGAATATAATTTTGCTTTGTTTTCATAAACTGAATGTCATTGTGATGTCAGTTATGTGCCCTTTCTGTTTCTTGTCGTGTCGGCTGTGATTCTTTGGTTTGCGATATATCAGAATAACCGTTTACTGCCGCCTTTACTTCCTATAGCGTCGAAATGGCAAAGAGAGTTAACTCCAACACTACTTTTAACCAATGACCGTGAATTAATCTCCCATGTCTATCATAATGCAAAGAGAGTTTACTCCAACATTAAGTTGGAACAGTCCTTGTGTATTTGTCTAACATATATATCGACCCTATTGAACAGATAGTGCAGATAAGAAATTTATAAATGACATAGTTCTGAGCCCGTCTACCTCCTAAAATTAACATCTTCGAATTACTTGTTTCCCGTGTGTAGAATGAATATAAATTATTCACTGGCCTTAAATATTAGACAATTGAGAGAGAGGAAGTTCTGTATAAACAAATTAGATCTTCTGTTTTAGGCTTACTTATCACAGAACACATTTTCTTTTCACTTAAACTACTTTAGAATTGCTACTTTTGTTCTTTAAACATTGTATCAAGTAACACGATGTTTCTCTTAACAGAACAGAAGTTCGCAAACATCGCTTAACTACCAAGAAAAGCGCATTTTAATGTCTTGGTTACTACGAATCTCACGGTTAATAAAGATTTCTTCAAAACTTTATCACGTTAATTTTTGCAGCTTAATTAAGGATTGAATCGATATTTGATGGTTTCATTTGGGTATGGAAAACAGTTGGGTTGTTTAAAGTGTGTGAAGCCCTCGCATACTTTAAACAATCCAACTGTTTTTCATACTCAGATGAAAACCATCAAATATCGATTCAATCCTTATATTAACACTCATAAATACTCTCACTTTTACAGAAATTATTAGAAGAAATCAGGATAATACGGCTTTTTCGAATGGCTGTTGGAACAGCCAAGTTGGCGACATAGTGAATGACGGCACGCTTTTTCGCAGCAACTCGTGGCAAAACGTGCGTGCTCGTTTGCATCACACGTCAAAACATTGTGCACCCTATATATTGTGAGCAGCGTTTAATGTAGCCACGCCTCTTAAAGTAATATGTCACACTGTATACCATCAGGAATTACGATTCGTTAGGTGAATAAGACTTAACGCAGAGGATGAAGTTGTAAATATAATAGTGATGACGTCTTAACGCACGACCTGTATCTTGACGTTGTCGTTTCATGGCGTATATGATAGAAGTGTTTTTAAATTTGAAATACGTCAAAATTGTATTGATAAGCATATTCTGTTATGTAATCCATTTTCAATATGAGAAATTGAATTTAATATTTCCGTAAAATTTTTTTTTTCATTTTCTACCAAACGAGACGATGGTATCATACTACGTCACGAGCACCTACCAAAAAGATCCATCCCGGACTTTTTTTTGTAAACAAACCCGTCGCTTCAAAGGTAAACTTTAATTTTTCTGTTTGAAATCTTCGTAGCTGAAAATTGTTTTGTAGCGCAACAAATATTCATAAGTCTCAATATTATTATTCCGAGAAGCATTTACTGTGAGATGAGCCAGATTATGAGTTTATTCGGTTTTAATTTGTTTTTTGAGAGATCCATCCAGGACTCAGGCCAAAAACAACATACATCGATGCCGAGTTTTGTCGATGCAGCCCTTCATTTTTGTAGCCGATTGGAGCCGATTGTTAGATACATTATTAAAGTCATTTTCGACATTTGATTCATGCACAAATCGTGATAGTTTGTCCAATTTCGAGTAAAAAAGTAAAAAGATCCATCTGGGACACGAGTGAAAAATAGATCCATCTGGGACTCGGTTCCGTCGAGCGCTTTGTGTACCTTGTCAATTACAAGTTTTATTCCCATAAAGCATTTAATCTATACGAATTATTTAACTTGAAAATAAATATCACTGAACATATTCTCAATACATGTAGCTTACAAACAATAATGTAATATAAACCAAGCAAGGGCATCATCAACTGTTATACAAACTGTCAACTTTAAGGGCATCAGGCCTTTAAACATCCCGACAATTAACCAGTCCACTATGGACGAACAATAAAAAATAAACGTTCTGATGTGCATAATGTATGCAAATCATACAGTTAAATTACTTATTTAGGACAACTTTACATTGAATTTTCCGACTTGGCGAGGCCCAAGACTGCGGTTTTATTCCATATTTCGTACTGATATATATGTTATGAGAAATAATTAATTTAATATTTCAGAACAATGTTTACCTGTTCACATTGTGGCAAGCAATTTCACAGTAAGAGTGGATTGCAAAGACATGAAAAAAGACATGAAGGAACCAGGAAATACACATGTGTTGTGTGTGGCAAGCAGGCATTTCTGTGCAAAAAGAACATGAAGAACATTCTGCAAGACATAAGAACGACAAGAATTTTGTCTGTCCAAACTGTGGTAGGTCAACACAAAATTTATTATTTTTCTCTACATTTGAAATGTATTAAATATGTTTTCACTTTATTTGAAATCATCGCTTCTTAAACCATCATTTGTGAATGTTTTATAATTTCATAAAACGTATTGTACGTATAGTCCGACACCTGCAAGACACTCTAAAACAAATGGTATCAGTCGAGACATTTCCTGTATTTCTTCATCTGTATGGGTAGATTCTTCTGAAACATTATAGACATGTATAGATAAACTTACTACTAACATACATATAACATCATTAAAATAAAGTGTATCGAATTCAATAGGACTGAAGTGCTAAATACAAGTAACAAATTTGAACATTTCTTCACAATTTACAATTTAAGAGAAAATAAATAAAATGGAACCACCAATTTAGCTTTATTATCAGTAGCAGCTTTTGTTCGAATGAATCTTTTGACACGCGGTAAAGACGACGCAGACTTTATATAACTTGTTCTATTTGCTCATAGATCTCGCCATAAACAAGCGTTAATAAAGATGAACAAGATCACTTTGTTATATTTCAGATAAAGCTTTTGTGACGTGTGATAATACCTTCAACAGGACCTGACTCAGACCCAGAACACTCATCTGTTCTTACATCGTTGTCATGGACTGACTGACTAGTGTCGTCTTCAGCGCCATCTAAAGGAAACAGTCGCAGCTTCCATGGACCTGCGTGAATTTCAAAGACATTAGTGGTCACGAAAAGTGTTTAACACGTGCATATCAACCATTTCTTCAATTTAGGGAGGCTGTGTTTTCCAAATGTGGCAGTTCCTGATATGCATATTTCACTTTAAAAAAAAGTTCACACACTAAAACACAGTAGATTTTGAATTTGAGCATAACAGATTATTTCTCAAAGGGACACAGACAGCATGTCTGTACAAAATTATTTTTGAATCAAAAAGATACAAAGGCTCTTCATGGATGAAATATCAAAGGAAATAGAAGATATTAAATAAAACTGATAAAATACTCTGGCTTTTTGTTGTTTATATGAAAAACGAAACATATCAACCACAAAAATTAACAAATTAGGTTGGACAGGCATAACGCAATGATTGAGTCTGCGATAAAATTATTGCACAAACCTGACCAAATTTATGACATTTTTTCTGCACAGCAATGCCAGCTTGCCACACACAACACCTGTGTATTTCCTGGTTCCTTCATGTCTTTTTTCATGTCTTCGCAATCCACTCTTACTATGAAATTGCTTGCCACAAGGTGAACAGGTAAACATTGTTCTGAAATATTAAATTAATTATTTCTCATAACATATATATCAGTACGAAATATGGAATAAAACCGCAGTATTAGGCCTCGCCAAGTCGGAAAATTCAATGTAAAGTTGTCCTAAATAAGTAATTTAACTGTATGATTTGCATACATTATGCACATCAGAACGTTTATTTTTTATTGTTCGTCCATAGTGGACTGGTTAATTGTCGGGATGTTTTAAGGCCTGATGCCCTTAAAGTTGACAGTTTGTAAAACAGTTGATGATGCCCTTGCTTGGTTTATATTACATTATTGTTTGTAAGCTACATTTATTGAGAATATGTTCAGTGATATTTATTTTTAAGTTAAATAATTCGTATAGATTAAATGCTTTATGGGAATAAAACTTGTAATTGACAAGGTACACAAAGCGCTCGACGGAACCGAGTCCCAGATGGATCTATTTTTCACTCGTGTCCCAGATGGATCTTTTTACTTTTTTACTCGAAATTGGACAAACTATCACGATTTGTGCATAAATCAAATGTCGAAAATGACTTTAATAATGTATCTAACAATCGGCTCCAATCGGCTACAAAAATGAAGGGCTGCATCGACAAAACTCGGCATCGATGTATGTTGTTTTTGGCCTGAGTCCTGGATGGATCTCTCAAAAAACAAATTAAAACCGAATAAACTCATAAACTGGCTCATCTCACAGTAAATGCTTCTCGGAATAATAATATTGAAACTTATGAATATTTGTTGCGCTACAAAACAATTTTCAGCTACGAAGATTTCAAACAGAAAAATTAAAGTTTACCTTTGAAGCGACGGGTTTGTTTACAAAAAAAAGTCCGGGATGGATCTTTTTGGTAGGTGCTCGTGACGTAGTATGATACCATTGGAGATATAGGCATGAAATTGCTTTCATTTATTTTCCTGATATGTTATTTCTGCAAACAAGTCACAAACAGGTCGATTTCTAACGGTTAAGAGGCCCCCAGATGAAGAGAAAAAATAGCATATATTAAAACGGACTTCATTCGAATGGACCACGGAGGAATACTGAGTTATTTACCTTAATACAACCTCTTAGCCTGGCAACAGCTATATGGTTTATTTAAAGAAAACAACAATGAAATACTTGGCCAGGAAGTTAGCAATACAGCAATATACTGCTGTTAGTGCTGTTACTGCCTTACTGCTAACCGTTCCTGGCCATATGAGTGGATAGGAGGATCTTGTACTCTAGGCTTCATCTTGTTATAGTGCTTAACAACTGTAAAGGATAGGCCAATGGTGAAACAAAATATAACAGTCAGTCTATAATGACTCTTGGTCAATGCTTCACGTTATTTGTTTGTATTAAAAACATTTTTATTTAGTCGCACTCATATTTCAACTGTAATTTTTTGGATACTTTTTATAATAACAGTTTATCGATATTTGAATGTTAAAATTCTCATAGGTAAACATATACGAAGATTGTAGTTTTATTATGGTAAGAATACTACAGATATTTGAATGTTGAAATTCTTATAGGTAAACATACACGAAGATTGTAGTTTTATTATGGTTAGAATGCTACAGAATGCAACAACCGCATGAACACTTCCAAATAGATATTGAACAACTCAGTCCAATTAGTCCAAATACGTCATTAAAGTTAAATAGCATTTTGTGCATTACATTTTAAATTATAAATGTTGAGGAAAAGATCTATTTAATTTTACTACATTTTGCGTCATAACAATTAACAATATATTGTATACTACTATGGTAGTACGTTTTCCTTTTTCGAGTGAAATGAATTTGCATGTATTAATTGTGTGCGTGTCTGTAAATTAGAAATATTTTTAAATCTTTATATTCTCGGCGGAAAATTATCGCAGTAAATTATTATTTTTAAATTAGAAATTTCAGATATTTATCAGTTTTGAAATAAATGTTTTAGGACTTATGATATAGCACGAATAAGTTTAATATATCGCGACTCAATATTACACAGTTATACTTGAACTCTGAATTGTTCCCTGTCACTATCGAATTTTATTCTATCTCAAAATCATTCCTTGGAGAGTTTTTCTTTCAACAAATCACTTTCTGCTGAATATCTATTTTAGAAACGTTGCGAACGAATCAAATTGTAAATGTAGTCGGCACCGGGTGAACGGTTAAATGTTATAACGGCCAGGTTCAGAAAGTCCCGCTTTTGGACCCAATTTTAAGCGATATTTATTTCAGTTAGTTTTAATGTTTACCGTTATGTTAGGTAATTTCTATTTCAATCCGTTCCTAAAGACTATCAACGCTTTTTGAAGGCTTTATACAATAGAAGATATAGAATAAAAAGAATAAAAACATAACCAACAATTTGCAACATGTAAACAGTTCTGGACAAAAGCCTGAGAGATGATTTTGGGTCGTTCTTTCCCCTTATTCAGGTGGTCCGCATTCAAGAATATAAAATACTGAAATGTTATTAGTCATTTATAAGTTTGCGGAAAATTCAAACCCGCGTATGAATGCACTTCAACTCCACTCGTTCTGCATATGTTTTATATTATTCCACAACCTGTGTTCTTTCGGTTTTCTATAAAGCATCAGTGGTTTAAATAAGTTATCAATGGTTTTAATGTGTTACCAAATAAACCAGAGAAATAACATAAATTTACAATATGAAACCACCTCGCAGCGAATCAGTCTACGATAGCCTTGACTGGTTTCCTGTTACTTTTTAATTCATGTGGTAAAAGCGCAGAACCAGCGTAATTTAATGGGAGTGTCGGAGTACTTCGGACAAGAATATTGTTTACAAAATATTTGGAGTATTTAAATGAATATTGGATCGTATTTTTGGAGTATAATGAAAGAAGATGGGGTGAATATGAGTGTCAATAACAATTTCGATATGAATCCAGTTAGTACCCGGTATCTTGTAGCCGATTATTTAAATCACAGATTAAGAAAGAACGGTTATGTTTGGCCAAATAGCCCACCCCTGGAAATAACAAATAAAATTCACTTAGCTATGAGAACGTTGGGTGATGAGTTTGAAAAGAGATATACAAATGAATTTAGTGAGATGGTTCAACAGTTGCATATAACTCAAGACATTGCATATCCAACATTTAATGCAGTTGCACAGGAATTGTTTATAGATGGAATAAATTGGGGCCGCATTGTGGCCCTTTTTGCATTTGGTGGGGCCATTGCTGTTAACTGTTATGAGCAGGATATGTCACATTTAGTGGACTCAATATATGATTGGGTATCAACATATGTTCAAACACATCTAGAGCAGTGGATACATAACCACAATGGATGGGTAAGTTCAAAGAAGAAGTGCTTTGTAACATTTCGATTTCTGTGACGAAGAAAAATTGTTGTTCTTTTGCACATTATACTTTTTCAACAATTCACAGACATACATAAATATGCAGTTTTATGCATGAGCAACCAATATAGATCCAGATCAGCCGGCACATCCGAGCAGTGTGATCAGGATCTGCATTGGTCGCATTTTGGTAACAAATAATCTAACAAATAAAAAAGCAAAAAATTTAGAGCCTGATCAGACTGCATGGTTGTTTTTTGCTGATATGGATCTAAACTTTTCGCCCATGCTATAAATGGAGGAAATTGTTAATTAAAACCTACCTCATTTGACCAACATGTGAATAGTTACAACATTTCCAGCTTGCAGTCCCAGTGCAATGAAATCGTCATGATCTATTTTTGCTTTGCAGAGTAAAAAAATGTTAATTGTTGATGTGTTAGCATTGAATCGATCAAGTATATGAATGCATAAAAGAATTTTGCAGCAATTATAAAGTTTCATATTCATTGCTTTTTGTAAGGTTCCCCAGTTATTAAAAATTGATTTATGCAGTTCCTTATCATCATCATACTGGTTTTTATCTAAACTAAATAAAATTCTCTAAAAATAAGTTAATATAATATACAAAATTAAATTAAGTGCTTTTGATATTTGGAACTTGGAATATCTTCTTCCTTTCAATTTTGTGGTCAAAATGATTATAAATATTTCATTTTTCACCAACAAATTCACCTAACTAACATGTATTGATGTAACATGAACTACAGGCTCTGAGTCTTCCTGCTGTAACTATAAATTAATCTACATCAAGAGCACAGTGTACACTCGAAAGTCCGACCCTACTTCCGATAGCGCTGACTATAAATATAGCCATCACGAAGGAGCTGGTTAAAAAAGCGGGTAAGAAATTGAATAAAGAGTAATAATTTAATTCTTTTACTTTAAATACTTAGACTAGCAAGAAATAGAGTGCTTCGAGTTATAAAATGAACGTGATACACCGTTAACTTCGAAAAAATACGATCGATCACCAAAATTTACAATAAAAATTTCAATCGTTTCACTTCAAACGTCCATTTCAAAGCTTTATTTACATTTTTGGCCGAAATTCGTTTTACTATCATAACTATGTGAAGTGTATTCATAACTGTATCACTTCATGTAGTTAAACCTTGACCAAACCCGCTAGTTTTCGAAAAACTCGAATTTTCATTTGCACTGGTAGTGTGACAAGATGGTACGGCTACTAGCCAATTGACAGTCCGGCTACTAGCGTTTTCTTCTAAAAAATGGTACGGCTACTAGTCGTCCCCGAATCATTCAGTGGCTGAGAAATAAGCATTAATGGCGAATTTATTTAATGAAATTATATGTATACAAGAGACCTTTGATGCGTAGCAATAAGGGTTGCCGTAGAAATCATTGGATATTTACTATACAAGTTAAAATGGGATGCAATGGAAATAAACAATGGCACTGAATTGTACACTATTAAATGGCTTGACAAACTCACAGCCTTAATGAAAATTGCTTAAAATTCTATTGACTACATAGTTTATTGACGCAAAACCTTGAAAGATGTCGTAACGCAAAAAAATGTCTGATTGGTAAGAGGAAACCAGCTGAACATCGGAGTTGGATTTAAGACAATGTTTGCGCGACACTATAACTCATTGAGGTGAACATTTGTGTGAAGTTTTACAGAAATCTCTCCATTGATATAGGAGAAATGGTCCGGAAAAATCCGGACGGACGCATGCACGCACGCACATACACCGAACCGCCAAAAGTGGCGACTAAGTCGAGCTAACAAAAATATGTTTTAGCCAATCTATAAAAGATTTGAATCAGATTGTAACCATTAGCAGACTATTATTGCAAACCACTCAGAAGCCCAAATCACCTAATACAAAAGCACTTCTTACAATCAACAAATCTCTTGCGTGCGTGCGGGCGTGTACGGGGGAATAGGCTATACGATCCTGGGGAAATGCGTTTGGGCTTCTAGAGTAAGTCGAGTTGATTAAAGAGTTATCTTGCATCGTTGCAAATGGTGCGTAAAATGGAAATAATTATGCAACACAAATTTTTACCAACTCATTTCAATGTGGAGTAACTATACACGAGTTTTGTCGTCGCTTTCCAGATTTGTTATCATTTCACCAGAAACCAAATATCAAATATGTACTTTCTATGCAGTATGTTTCAAAATGCGACTGTTCTGCTGAAAGAAAATAGTGAAGCAAATCTATTTTGTACGTATATGGGCGGATTTTGTAAATATGATTTACGAAAATAGAGAAGTCCAAAGTATATTTATAACGGAAATTGCGGCATACTGCTACAGAGATAATAGGCGATGAAAATTATCAAAATATTTCATTTTTAGCCTATATTCAAACTATTTTAGAGATATTTAATAATAATTTATAATATGACTTTAGAACAACAACAAAATTGATGAAAAAGATTATTTAGTCAACCCTAGTAGCCGTACATAAAGACTGCTAGTAGCCGGACCATTTGTTTTTTTAGACTTTGCTAGTAGCCGTACCATCTTGTCACACTACCAGTGCAATTGAAAATTCGAGTTTTTCGAAAACTAGCGGGTTGGGACAACATTTAACTACATGAAGTGATACAGTAATGAATACACTTCACATAATAAACGAATTTCGGCCAAACAATGTAAATAAAGCTTTGAAATGGACGTTTGAAGTGACACGATTGACTTTTTTTTTTGTAAATTTTGGTGATCGATTGTATTTTTTCGAAGTTAACGGTGTGTCACGTTCATTTTATAACTCGACGCACTCTATTTCGTGCTAGTCTAAGTATTCAAAGTAAAAGAATTAAATAATTACTCTTTATTCAATTTCTTACCCGCTTTTTTACCAGCTCCTTCGTGATGGCTATGTGTATAGTCAGCGCTATCGGAAGTAGGGTCGGACTTTCGAGTGTACACTGTGAAGAGCATTAATGTACATAATTACAGAGCTTGCATACATTCAGTCCAGCATTAATTAAGTCATGGGGAATGTTTTCAAAGCTCTCAATGTCATTTATACTTTATGTTTGCTTTCCAAAGAGCATTTGCACATTATTCCAATGCTTGATCAGAATGACACAGTATTGAAATGTTTGATTAATGATATCTGAGGTTCCAGATGACCCTTTGACTTGTAACATTTCCAAAAAAGCCTAAATTTAGTTGAAAGGTCTTTTTTCCTTAATTTATTGGTATTTTGGCAATTCATTAAAAGATTAAGCAGCATTCCTAAACATAACCATTGAGTGCATTTCAGATTATTAATTATAAGGAACAAAAGAATATTTTGTGGGTCATAGCACTAATGTATTGAGTTCAATGCACTTTAAAATACCTTTGGCATTGTTTTGTAATTTATTTAGCTTAAGAATATTTGGGTTGGAAATAAAATGTCATTCATGTGGTATCAAAATGGTATTCATTACAAACACTCTGACATTTGATTTTTCAAAATATCTGTTCACAGACGAGCTGAACATTCCAACCTTTGACTACATTGTATATATAAGGCAGGTCTTTATTATTTAGATAAATAGTTTCACATTTCAAATATTTCTTCTTTTTTATAATTTTAAAGAATATTGTATACAATATTATCACTTCATTGTCAGATTTCAATTTTTCTATTGACATCAGGGACCAGCTTCTTTTTTATAAGTAATCAGTAGTGATGTGCCGATGATCGAAAGACATCGATTAACCACAGGCTTTGCGAAAGTTGCCGGACTGTCGGACATGTCCGGCTAAAATCAGACCGGTCCGATAATATTTTTCCGAATTCCGGACCTTATGTCCGGCACAATTCAGTCCTTTATTTTCTGATAACGACTGAGTAAGAGTCTATCCGTCTGGCATGAGTACCGGGATTTATCAAGTCCGATCAAGACCAAGACCAAGTTTTCTCCCTTGAATAAAAGAAAATGTCCAACGAGTTTCGTCGTTTCTTTTTAAGTTTCCAATCAAATTCTAGATTAATTAACCATATGTGACCTTCGACCTTGTACAAAGAAAATGTCGTTCTTGGGGTATTACGATGGCGCTACACCATGCGAAAAAAAACGGAAAAAACTGATGAAAAATGAAAAGCAAAACAAAAGGAATACGAGTCCAAGCGCGTACATTTGTTTAAAAAAAATGGACGCCTGTAGTTACTTTTCGATGAGAATAGTTTCGATGAGACAGTATTTGATGACACTGAAGAAATTGTACCCAGTTCTGATTTACTTCTAGTGGAATCCAGACCATCCAATTCTTTTTCCACATACTCTATTGACATGTTTTGTGATAAGGACTAATTATTATGATGACTGTTAAGATAATTATGAATGTTTTGATTTCCAGACAGAGTCCATCAATCTGGATAAACTTATGTTTAATGTAAGAGAATAAAAATATTACAGAAACCTTTAAAGGATGTTGTGTCTTTAATTTAATACGCAAACAAAACTATAAATACATTTGAAAAAAAATTCGGTAAGACGAAATTTCTTTCGATCAGACAAGAGTTGGAAGTTTGTCTGACCAAATGTCAGACAAAGTTTTCAGCAGTTTCGCGAAGCCTGTAACCATCTGTAAGAACCTCCCGATGCCAATAATCGATGTCATTATCCCATAATCGAATACCCCCGGCTGTAAACTACTGCACAATTAAACATATCTTGGTCAATATTTGTTCTTGTCATGATTGAAATTAATTGGTGGGCCTTTTGGGCATTAAGTGCTATCAACATCTTATTTTGGGGTGTGTATTCTTTGTTAAGCATTGTTCATTCATTCTAATCAGTGCATATTTAAAAAAAAACACGTAAAAAAGATTTATTTTGTAATTGGAACACCAACCTTTCTTTATGTAGAAAGTAGCAGCAAACACACAATAATAAGGGATAATAATATTATATAATCTACTTATTAGAAACCATTTTTTAATGTAACACAGATATGATTTATAAACCGATTAATAATCAGTGAAATCACATTGGAAGTGGCAACCGATTCCAACTGATGATCAATTGTGATTTGCAACCAATATCCCAACACTATTTAATCAGTAATGTTTGCCATCCCAAGTGTACTGAATTCCTTGTAGTAATTGGCCAGGTTCGGAGGTGATAGAGACTGAAAATGAAAATCAGACTTGCTTTAAGTTTAAGGAGGAAATCATTGCCCCTCTGCCCCAACATGCTGTGATCCTTTGTGTTTGAATTGACCAGTAATATAGAAATAGGAGAAAGTTAAAAACATACATCAAATAATATATCAAACAAATTACAGGTGCAAGCATGGATACTATTATGAAATTCAACATTGTGTTACATTGAAATTTTTGGGTTATTGGAATAGCCTTTGTAAGGACAAGGACACCTATCTGATTTTCAAAAAACTGCTTTTCATAACATGTTTGAGGTACATGTATCTCTCACTTACTTACATGTATAAATGGACTGGAACCCAAATTTGAAGAAAATTTGTTGCATTTTGTACATAAATTGAGGCTCAGTGCAGAACCTCACGGACCGTAAGATGCGACTGTGAGAAGATAATTTAAAATGTAAACAGATGAAATTATCATGTATATTAAAAAGTATTTTATTCTTACAATCTTAAAACAATTGCAGTTTCGCATTTCAGTGGTTTTTAGCATGAAAAAGCAGTTTCACCATTTAAGATTTAAAAGCAATTAAAATATTATGTAACACTGTGGTTAAGTAATGTATATTTATAGTGACTGGTTTACCTGAACAAGTAAATATTCGAACAATCTTGTTAATTACTGTATGTATTGAGGCTAACCTTTTGATGGATCTACAGCTCTGGCCAATCCAATGTATAAACTGGAGGTATGCCAAAAACCACATACCACATTCTCTTAAGTTGATTTTCTTCTTAAGTTCAGGTAATGAATTGTGTTAATCCATGCTTCCTGGGATATGGCTTATATCCCATGTATGAAAAGTGTACATGTAGTTCCAGATCATCAGGGTAAATATGATTTCAAAAAACATTGACAAACGGGGGCCTGTTAACCCCCTTCTTGGGATATGACATTTACCCCACAGGTGAACATCTGATTAGACAGGAATCTATGAAACATGTATTTGCTTTTAGATTCATTATGTAATTTCTGGCCAAGAATTAAACATTTTAGATCCAGATCAGACAGCACAGATCTGGATCTACATGTACACTGGTTGCCCATGTGATAATTTCAAAAGGCTTTTAAATCTCATGGCATTGAGTAAAGCCTTAACAGCCCCTGCTAAAGATCTAAGAAGCAAAGCCCAAAAATACCTATTAAATGTTGTTCTTTCCTGGAATTTTTAAGTTCAGTATCGCTAACGACAATCTTTTGACCAATAATTTCATATATCAAAAACAGTTTCGTACCTGGGGATCAATTGATATGAAGAACAAACTTTGCAATGCGTAGGCACAGGAAATCCATTCATTGATTGTAAATGAATGAAATATTTGATTAAATTATCCAGATTTGATAAATGGGCATAGTTTCCCACATTATTGAGTAGAATTTACATAATGTTAGCACTCCTTCAAACTAAAAATATGCCTTACCAATAAGGCAATATTTGTGAGTGCATTTTTTTTATTTTCTTAAACCTTTCTATTTCATGTACATACTTGAAGCTGATAATTAATTTAAAGAGAAATAACATACAAATAATAAATAAAATAAAAGTAAATTAAGTGTTCTCAAATACTTAGGTCAAATGGAATAGTTTTGGACAAATATTATTTTTGCCTGTACAAATTTTCTCATTATTTTTTCCATTAAGTTGACAATAAAGAATTTCACAAGTGAGCTGTTTGAAAGAAGAGTTTTATATTCATGCTCACACCCAGAATATGTCAGAGGAAGGTCAGCGAAAATAACATAAACATCATCATCTAATTTTAAATGACTTGCTTACTGCATGTGCGTGTACTTAAAAGATAAAACATGCACACAAATTACTGTATTACCCTTTACTTCATATAAATTATAATACACATTTTTAATGCATGTGCTACCATTGTAGATACAGATCAGCCGGTACATCTTTGCCATCAGATCTGTGTCTAAACTGTTCTTTTTTCGATTCATTTGATTATTTTTGACCACGAAGCGAATGGTGTCAATCAGATGTGTGAGCTGATTTGGATCTACAATATTTTCCCAGGCAGTTAGCGGTGTTTGTATGGAGTAAAGGTTTAATTCCCTTTATTCTGGAGGATCTGAGAGATACAGCTTTTATCAGATCCTGATCCAGGTCAGTAGAACATCTATGTTATCTTGTCAGGGCCTACAGTGATTGCCTTATTGTTTGTTTTGACAAGTCATTTGCTGTCGAACACTGCAGATCCTCATCTGGGCCATCTGATCTGGATCTACACTCTTCGCACATGTTGTGTGTGATAAAATGTGTCTACATATGGAGTAAAGGGTTAAAGTGAATGATTTTCAGCTGATCAAGTGTTTGTTATTTTCCTCAGGTATTTCTGATCTGTCTTCACTAAGACTGAATTACAGACAGGTTGACAAATCCATGGTGACGAAGTGTCCCTAGCAAAAATCGATACTGAGTAATGATATATTGCTACCGTGAATGTATATTATTAGAAAGAAGTCTGGGGCATTACTGGTCAGTTACCAGGTTACTGTTACAATATTTTCTCAGAAATAGATATTGACCTAATTTAGCTTAGAGGCTGAGTTTATAGAAATTAGTCATAAGAATTCTGGAGAAACGCCTGAGGCAGTTCCTTTTTTTTATTGGTTGGTTCATTCTATTCACCAATAGCATATTATTTCAAAATCTTAAAATGGTTTAATGCAGCCTCTAAAATTTAATTTTATATAATTATACAATAGTCAAGAGTGTTCAAAGACTTGTGAGGCATTTAACCCTTTACTCCATGCAATAAGGCTGTTACATGTATCTATTGGCAAACAGTGTAGATCCAGATCGGCTGGCACATCTGGGTAATCTGATCAGGATCCACATTATTCTCTTTTTGATTCTCATTAGGTCATTTCTGACCAAGTTACTGTTACATAGATCCTGATCAAAAGACACAGATCTGATGACTGATCAGGATCTATACTGTACAAACATGTATAGTTAAGGGTTGTATTCACTCAGATTCTCAAATAAAAATCTTTTACTAAAACTAATAATGTTTTCTGTTTTAAAAAAAGAAATCACTCTTCTACATGTAATTTTGTTTTTAATACAAACATAACAGACTTTTTGAATTATGATTTTTCAGCGTGAAGAAGACTTGTAATTTAAAAAAAATCCTAAATTCAGTCTCAAAAAATTAAATTTTATTAAAATTCTTTTGTTTTATTTTTTTTTAATTCAATAAGACTTGGTGTCAAGTAACTGACAAAGTTTTGTCTCAGACAAAAGTCTTATTTTTATATCCTTTCCACGACCATAACATATTTAAACGTGACAAAATTTTGACTTCCTAAAACCCGACCCTGTTTTACGGGAGGACGCCCATCGATTACTTTCAATTTTTAAAAAAGTCCTTACTTTGGTGGCTATTTAGAAGAACACAGAATCATCGATCAGTATTTTAACACTATTAGTCCTTTGAACACATCACATATTTTCTCTCAAATATTATTTAGTAAGAAATTGAATACATGTGACTTAGATAATCTGATAAGAAAATTAGTAATTTTGAAAAGTTCAATTTTAAGAAAAAAAATCTAATTACATGTGTTGCTGTTTCTTCGTCTTTCATTGTCAAAATAAAAAGTTGCTCCAAAACAGTTATTCATTATTTTAAAAAATACCTATATCTACCTAGTAAAAACTTATAAATGACATTTTTTGCAATGGCATAAAAATTAATGAAAAAAGTTAATTAGATTAATAAATTTACGGAAATTTACGTTACAGTCTTCCTGCGATAAACCGAAGTTTTCACACATTATGTAAAAGAGCGTTGAAATTCGGGATTTTAACACACTATTCTTGATATGATTTTTCCACCTTTTTTTACAGAAGAAAGACCGTAACGTTAGAAAACGTGTTTTACAGTTATTTATCGGGTTTCTTACCATGTTGAAAATTCCGAATTTCATTAAAAGGTAGAATACCGGTAATGGACAAAAGCGTAAATACTTTTTTCAAACATACACTTATCAACGGGCATTAAAAAAAATTTATGCAGATTAACATGGGTTTTAAAATCGTGAAAAAAACACGCGTTTAAATACGTTTCGGTCGTCCTCCAGTAAAACAGGGTTGGGTTTTGGGAAGTCAAAATTTTGTCACGTTTAAATACGTTACGGACGTCCGTCCGGAAAACAGGGTCGGGCGGGGAAAGGATATGCAACAAAATATTAATAAAACATGCATGTATTATAGGGTGAAGAGGATCAATATTTTTATTTAGGAGGCTTATACTGTTGTCAAATGCAGATGGTTACTAAGACTAGTTGTGCTTTAAGCCTAATATGAAAGTATCATGATTAAAATTAACTAAAGTGCTAAGTGTCTGATTTTATCTCGTGTAGATTAATTGGATTGTGTTAATTACATTTTTGACTTCAGTGGAGTATAGGATCAACAACATTTTTATTGTGCTAACACAGTTATCTCAAGTAAAAGAATTTTATGTCTTATATCCATTTTAAACCTTTTATTGCAGTTTTAATGCTCTCTTAGTTTAACCAGAGTTTAAAGTCCTCTTTGTTTATTTGACTGCAAATAAACTGTTTGGTTTTAATCCTGTAAGTGCTAAGGCACTGCTTTTGTGGCATTACATTTTGCAGTCTTAACCCTTTCCTCCATGTATACGCATTTCTACGCATGTGCAACCAGTGTAGATCCAGATCAGCTGGCACATCCGTTCCATCTGATCAGGATCTGCACCGGTCGCATTACATGTATTTAGGTCAGAAATAACCTAACGAATAAAAAAGCAGTTTAGATCCTGATCAGACGGTTCAGGGTAAATAAAGACCCAGATCACCCTGTTTATCTTTATGTTCTGTTCAGAGAGTGTGCTTCTTGCAATTCAGAAAATAATTCGGTAAAAAAATTTTGTTGAAATATCCATTATTTGTTTACAGGTCTTCTGAAGTTAATACGTTAAACTTTGATGTTTGAAAACATATAATATTTTCTTCCTGTTACCAGTGATCAGATAGGTGACCAGTGACCTTTAAAAATTGTACTATAAAATGTTGTGTTACAAAATAATACTGTTCTTAAAGCATGTACATGTATATAAACATCCTTAAGACATAACATAAGGGAAGTAACTAATTTATAACTATATGCTTTTAAAATGGTATGATCTTTTCTTTCATAAAAGAACATAATTTCACAGTTTTTTTATTTTTTCTAAAACAATCATAGCGACATAAAATTTCAAGATTTTCAAAAATACATGTAATCATTTGATGCATTTTGGTAGGGAATTGTTATTCTAATGTTTTGTTTGGTATTCTTATACTGTGAGACTAAAAGTGATAAATTTGAAATACATGTAGCTTAGTAAAATTTAAACAAGACTGTAACAAATCTAATTTTATTTATTATATTTATGTTTGCTTTTACATTTCAGTAGGTTATGTCTGACCAGGAAACCAACTGTGTAGATCGGCAGATCAGATGGCATTGATGTGCTGTCTGAGCTGGATTTACACGTCAAACATGTAATAAAATAATGAAGGAATAGCTTAAAGAACACATTAATAAAACACTTAATATTGAAAACATTAAGAGGCATGTAGAAGTTCATGTACATGTATATACGGGCATACATGTACATTGTGCACTTGAGTTGACAAGTCATATTCATCATACATGTATCATAAGGATTGCTTGCTAATTTTTGGACATCATACGCAGATCATATCGTAATTAGTAATCATAGAAATTAATTTGAGATGCACTTTTAAAATGTTCATCATTATGTATTCACATGACGTCAAGCAGTCAAGTACTTGGGTATTCTTCAATTATCTTCATCCTTAAAGTTTTCATTTATACAATATACTGTGGATATACTCCTCAGGAATTTTCTTTAAAATCATGCAGTTTTCCCCAAAATGTAACTTAACATCAGGTTTTTTAACTCCCCTTTAGAGAAGAAATCACAGTATTTTCCCATACATTAAAGGGCATTGGCCCCTTTCCCATGCAGTGAAAAAAGCCCTGAATTTGAAAATATTTAAATGATAAATATATGCAAATGTACATGTATACTAGGCTAGCTCTAGCAGCATTTAAGTTTCAGACAAACACAGGGAAAGCATTCAAAATACACTCTTTAGGTATAATGATAAAATTCATTAAAAGTCATGAATATCAAGCACATTTCTAAATTTTAGTAGCCTGGACCTCACCTTTTTATAAAAAAACTTATAGCCAGATTGATGATGTTTTACCAGATGGCTCATCTGGTTAATAATAGTGCTAACATAGAAAACATTGTATGCCATGATTAAGATTTGTCCACTTTCGTCCTTAGAAAATAAATAAAAGTCAAATCAAACTCTAATCTGATGAAATTATATAAATTTCTAAAACACTGCAAATTACGTGTTATAAGGAAACCAATAAATGCTTAAGTTGTCCATAATGGCCAGTTTTTTTTTTCTTGGAGATTCTTATAAAGCATCCTGTTACATTGAGTACAGTCATTCCTGAAGTGGTTTATAGTGGGAAATTTGATGTATGATAATAAGTCGTAGAAGATTTTAATAATATAAGATGGGAATGTATCGCACTAAGTAACATCCTGAATTACTTAGGGGGTTTATCGGTAAAATATATTTGAACCCCATTGTGCCTAAATCACAGTGACTTTGGTGATGCTTTTAGCATTTTCGTAGAAAGAAAAAAAATGACTGTTACAAGTACTAAACAATAGTATTACAGAAATATATTTTTATTTCCAGATAAACAATACTATGCATAATGTCCTGTGCTCAACTTTTTTACATCATTTTCAGTCACCATTTCAGCCAATCAGATGCTTGAGATTTGAGTATTTGCAAACATTTACCATGCCAGGGACCAAAAACATTTGAAGCCTAGGTTCCAAAATTATGTAATAGCAAGTTCAAAAGAACTTTTTAATGAGCCAGGGAACCAAAGCAATGAAAGGTCAAAGTTTTGACGGGAATGAGGCTTCGGAGTTCCCACAATACAGTTAACCCAAATTGTTCTACATGTATAATGTATTTGAACTGAAATTATGTCAAGAAAGATTATATGAAGGGATTCCATTTGATCAGGGAAATGACCCTTCAAATTTTCAAAAACCCTCATAATTGTTGACCTCCATAACTTTAGCTGAAGGGTCATTTTTTTCCTTAAACTAGGGGTATTTTGGCTATTAATTGCCAATAGGCCATTATCCACTAAAAAGTAACCAAAATGACACCTTAGGTTCAGTAGCTTGTGAAACCCCTGTATATGTAACTTTTTGTTGCATTCTATATAATAAATATATACTGAAAGGATAAAGAAACGCAGGGTGAACTTTAAACCAGGAATTAAGTATGATATTGAACTTAATTTCAAATGAAGTTTTGTATACTGACGGATAAATCAATGCTTCACAATTTCCAAAGTCTGTATTTTGCATGTGACAATTGGTTTAGATGTGCAGACGATTAAATTGAATGGACCTATAGGATTTTGAAATTGAAAATGAACCGAGTCATCAATATCTTGTGTGTCCTCCGTTTGCTCTGGTCACGGCCCCTATTCTTCTGGTCATAGAGTTCACGAGAGCGTTAATTCGTCTTATGGGGATGTTGTTCCACTCTTCAATCAAAGCTCTTCTCAACTGCTCTCGAGTAGCAGGGGGAGGCTGGCGCTTTCGAACCTGCCTATCCAATTGATCCCAAAGATGCTCGATCGGGGACAAATCTGGGCTATATGGCGGCCAATCTAGTGGTTGAATGTTGTTGTTGGCCAGAAAGACTTGGCAAATCCTTGCTACGTGGGGCCTAGCATTATCCTGCTGCAGAGTTAGATTATGCTGCTGCAAGAAAGGGACAACATGGGGTCGGAGGATCTCATCTCTATACCTAGCTGCTGTTAAATTGCCATCAATAACAACCAAATGTGATTTTAACCCGTGTGAGATTCCTCCCCACACCATTACTGAACCGCCCCCAAACCTATCCCTCTCAACAACGCAAGCGTCCGCAAAACGTTCGCCACGACGTCGGTAGACACGTTGACGGCCGTCAGCTCGAAAAACGCAGAAACGAGACTCGTCCGTGAATAAAACTTGTCTCCACTGCCTCAGTGTAAACCGTCGTGGAGCATGAGCAGCGACCCAGGCCATCCGACGCCGACGTCGAGCAACAGTAAGGTGTGGACCTACATAGGGGCGACGTGCTCTTACACCAACTTCTCGTAATCGATTCCTTACAGTTTTTGAACTTATAGGACGCCCATGATTTCCATGAACATTAAGTGCACTCTCAGCGGCGGTAAGACGCCGATTACGCATATGAGAGACGACGATATAGCGATCCTGACGTCGTGACGTTACGCGCGGACGTCCTGACCTAGGTCGATCAGCTATTCGCCCAGTTTCCCGGAGACGTCTTACAAGACGTTCTATGGTGGAAACATTAACACCAAAGTGCCTAGCAACCTGGTTTTGCAGCTGTCCTTGAATCAGCATCTCAATGGCCTGACCCCTCTGAATTTCTGTGAGTCGTGCCATTCTTAAAAAATGTCAAATTCTCGAATGAGTTTAGGGAAGCAGTTGGTCTGTATAGAGACTAACGAAGAGTGACTTCACCAACGCTGCATGAGACCTGTACAACGCGGTGCACGAGATTCTTGATTTTCCCTTTGTCCACTTACCAGAGCTGCGCACGGTACCGTGACTAAACTTTCGACACATGTTAAGGTGTATCATGACCTAATAACTCAATACAAAAAGTTTCACTTTATTTGGAGAACGCGTTCTTAATATATCGGAACAAATGTTACCCTGCGTTTCTTTATCCTTTCAGTATATAATAAAAATGCCTTCATTGACATGTGTGAGGGAAGTTAGAATCATGACTTGCCTGAGCACTGAGGTGAAAAGGCAGCAAATCAAATCTGGTACAATAAAAATGAGATTTTCCTACACCTTGAGGGAATTAAACTTATAGAAGACCTAGGCCACAGCAAACTTAACTCTTGGCCAATCTTCAGGAGATCAATTAAAACAAAAAAATATCTGTTTTGTCCGAGAACTGCTCTTATGGAAGATGAAAACCTAGAAGATACATGTATTACTTTTTATTTTGACCCTTTACCCTATAGATAGAGCATTTATTATGTGGCGGAAAGTTTAGATCCAGATCAGCGTGCACATCTGTGCCGTCTGATCAAAATCTAAACTGTCTGTTAGATTCTTTAGGTTATTTCTGATCAAAATTAAGATCCAGATCAGTCTGAAACAGAGGTAGCAGTTGTCCTGCATCTGAACTGGGTTGAAGGTTATAAAGCTGAGATTGGAAACCAGTCTCAAATCTCAAGCATCTGATTGGCTGAAATGGCGACCAGTCGCCATTTCAGCCAATCAGATGCTTGAGATTTGAGACTGGTTTCCATGCTCAGTTTTATAACATTGGGGCCTGGTCATCCATGTAATAAAAGGCATATAATTTAGGGGTTAAATAAGTTTGGTTTAATGCATTCAGTGTACACTCACTACACTTCCCTCAAATTTATTGATAAATACTGAACATGATGATTGTGATAAAAATTCAATAGCGATCTTTGCCAGACACCCACTTGATATTTGATAAATGGCTATGAACTGAAATGTTGACACATCATAGAGGAAAACCAGCTCTTTCATTTTCAGGATTATGTTCGGAAAGTCTGAGAAATTTCTACCAGAAATGATGCTGGAAAACAAATAAGTCATGTTGGTTTACTGTGATATTGTCCTTAAACTGTGCATGCGAAATGAAACTTATAGAACAATTAAGCTAATTTTAGGGTATTTAATTGCTAACAGCTTATGTCACATATGTTTGCTATTAAAGTAATTAAGTTTTTAATTTTTGTAAATCTTTATGAACTTGAAGATGAATAAGTAAAGTCAGGATCGTGTGCGGCATTAGGGGTGCAACAAAAATAGTCAGAAAATATGCACATCTATGCAATCTTGTAAGGAACTATACTACTTGCGTCATGGTTGGAAAAAACCTAATGAATCTATAGTGTCCACATCCTAGTCAGACTCATCCATAAGCAGTCTAATATGGATCTACATGATGATTGTACACTGGTTGCTCATGTTTTCTCATAATATTTTTCCACAGCAGAGATTTGGGGAATTCTGACTTTAATTCAGGTAAAAGGTATAGATATATATGGGGTTTTTTTGGCCTGAAAAGAAACACTGAAGGAGCTTTTGATGCTAAATAGTCAGTTACTAATTCAACCTTAATTGACCCAGATGTTTAAAAGAGATGTTTCTATTTCAGAATGGCCTTGTTGAATTTTATGAGAAAAGCCCCGCAAAGAATGACCAGTCATTGTGGCCCAGATTTGGACGGTTTTGTCTTGGTGCTGTAGGAGTGTTGGCCCTGGGGGCTCTACTGACGCAAAAAACATAATCGTATTTCTCTAGGTAAGTGCCAGCGCGTATTGAACTTGAGGAAAACCAGTGCTCAAGCCTTAGGATATGGCTTTTACCTTTGGGCAACCAGTGTAGATCTGGGCTGAAGGTTATAAAACTGAGTTTGGAAACCAGTCTCAAATCTCAAGCATCTGATTGGCTGAAATGGCGACTGGTCTGCCTGCCTGCACATCTATGCAGTGTGATCAAGATCTACAATATTCGCTATCCAGTAAGAAATATCATGATGAATCGAATTGTCTCGTGTATGTCCAAATTAAGACTGCATAGACTGGTTGAACATGGGAGAAAAGTCCTAAATTTAACTAAAGGTTGAACAGACTGTGAATGGAGGCAATCATAAAACCCAATACATCAGACAACCCTACTGCACTTTTGTCAGTAGACCTTAATTTTAAAATTAATGTATTCTTGTTTCAAATTAAATGATTTGGGTATTTAAAGGGAGATGTGCAGGATTGATGAATGGAACAGATTTGCAAAAAGGGTTATTAATCAGTTGAATATCATTATTTGAAGCTCAAATATTGATTTACACCCGAAATATATCAAACAAATATTTTATAAAAAAGATATATAAATGGTGTTTCCTATCCTAGGTGGCACGCATAGTTAGCTATTTTTTGTATTTCCCGCGTAAAGCTGCTGTGGTTTTTGGGATTGTTAAGTGATCACTTCAACCAAAATACGCATTTGGTGTACCTTGCCGACTATCGATGTCGCCATTTGTTTCAAAATGCCTGGGCCACCACAAATAGTAAGCGTGACATTCCCATGATCGCTAAATATAGAATGTATTTTTGTATAGGGATTTCTTCAGCGGATTGTTTTCAGGTCCGGTAAAATGGTAAAATTAACCGAAAACTTCCTCCTGGAGGGTTTGAAATGTAGAGTTTAGTGAAAAGTACACGTAAGTGTTACATAGATCGATCTGTTTACGATTTTACTGAGTACACCTGCTCGACCCTGCACATCTCCCTTTAAAGTTTTGTTAAAATTATATTGCTTGGTGGCTTCACTCAGGAAAACTTTTAACTATGATAGTGGATCACTGGACCAAATTCGATGTGTCCTTGTATTCTGTTCATCACAATTGTGAGCAAGAAAAATAACTCAGATACTTTTGGTGAACATTGATATCTTTCGTAAGCTGTCTAGGACAGATACTTAATAAGAAAGATCATTTGTATAAAATTACTTTGACCTGTTCGACAAATTGTGGCTTATATCATATGAGCACACAGTGTAGATACAGATCAGCTTGCACATCTCTGCTATCTGGAATTACTGTTAGCTTCTTGGTCAGAAATGGCCTGTTGAATCTAAAAGTGAACACTGCAGATCCATTGTAAGCAAACTGCACAGAAGTGAAGACTGGTCTGGATCTACACGGGTTGTACATGAAATAAGCTTTATTCACAGACTTCCTGAAAGTTGAAAAAAGTGTCGACATTTGGTCAGACAGGATGTGAAAATCTGGTAAAACATGGTAAAACAAGTATTAGGAGTTCAAATTTTTGTCTGACATTCGGTTATCGGACAGGTCCTTAAGTCTGGCCACATTCGGGACATCAGTATCCATGTGATACAGAGCTAAAATAGAAGACAGGTAGAGGCATCATCATCAACAGTTTTTCTGACTGACTACAAGTCTGCAGTGACTGTATTTTTCTAGCTGCCAACTAAACTATTAAACAGGTCTGCACTTCCTGTTTGGAAGATAAGAACAGGCAGGATTTATAAAATTGTGTTATTTGATACTGATTTTTGTAAACATTAAGAAATTTATATCTAGATTTCCAAAACTGTTTTTGTTTACTGGTAATTGTGAAGATTGTATAAGTCACTCAGTTTAGTTGAACTTGAATGTTTTGATTCAGATCATGCCATAAACACATGGATTAATATGACATTTTTATTGTTATAACCAATTCAGGTTGATCACAACTAATTCTCATTTGTACATTAAGTAAATCTTTAAACTGATAAATTAATGTACCTGCTTGACTATTATTTTGGTTATGAGAAATAACCAGCCAGATTTTTTCTGTCATTTTGAGTTAACCCTTTCCTTCAAAGACACACATTTATTGCCTAGTTGAACAGTGTAGATCCAATCAGCTGGAACATCTGTGCCATCTGATCAGGATCTGCACTGTTCGCATTTTGATTCATTAAGGTTTATAATGTCTGACCAATATTCGACCAGTGATGGCTGATTCGGATCTACACTGGTGGCAAATGCGTAAAAATGCTTATATATGAAGGAAAGAGTTAAGGCCCTTTATTTTTCAATATTTAACTGCATTAGCACTGTCTACTGTCTGATTTAAAAAAGCTTTTATTATAATTTACTCCATATGTATGCCTGTATGGCATGGGTGAACAGTGTAGATCCACATCAGCTGGCTCATCTGTGCTGTCTGATCAGGATCTATGCTGTTCTTTTTTTTTATTAATTAGCTCATTCTGACCATATGTCCTGGCTGATCTGGATCTAGACTGTTTGCTCATGCGATTAAAGATATACACTAGTCAAAAGTTATAAGTGCACACTTGATAAATGTTAATTTTTCCAATAATTTGATTGAATCTTTAAAAATAGTGTAAATTACAATGAAGAAGAATCAATATTCTATTAAAGCACACCAACAATTTTAAGTCTGCTTAACCAGATTAAAAAATAATAATATTTTAGCTCACTTGTTCTCAGAAAGAAATTCTCAAGTTAATTATCATTGCATTCGGCTATCATTTGTGATCGTTTTCTCATCTCTGTATAATTTAAATTTCACGTATACCGTAGTTTGCCATTCCATTGCACTGAAATAGCTTTCTGTAGCTCTGTAATGGTCTGCTGGGCATGATGCGCCAACATACTCAACTTTATTTTATCCATAACGTTTTTACAGGATTTCAAGGAGAAAATTCCTTTGTTCACACAATGATTTGTGCCAAAAGTTTTTGAATTGTCTAGCAGTTTGGGATGATACAATTTTCTATGATAGATGTGTAACAGCCTTTCCAAACGAAACAAAATGTATTCATTTCGGTAAAATTGACCAGTTTTCGGATACGCCTTTTGACCGAATGAACGTCATTTTCGAATAATTCGATATTGAAGTTTATTGAATTTCTATAAATTTTAGTTTTAAATTTTTATTTATTGGACACTTATCCAACAAATTTTACACTAATTTTTTCGAGTTTACGTTGTTTTACGTAAATATTTAATGACGTAATTGAGTAACATCAGCGTTCAACGTAAGCAACGTAATCAATCTAGAAAAAACATATCGTTTGATTTTCTTCTTAAATTAATAAAATATGCAAAATAAGGTATTTCTTTTGCATTTACGAAAACCGTCAAGATTTCTTTACAACAAATTTGAAGTTGTGCCTGTGAAAAGAATTTTGACGGCAATCTGCTGACGTCAACCGTTCCATGATTACAATTTGTTGGTGTGTTTTTCGTGTTTGTCTTGAGTCGGTGAACATGTGAGAAACAAAAACGATTGTAAAAAAATAAATTTCGCTTGCCACACGGGGATAATGCATAAAAAGCGTATGCCGACGGGGATGACGTAAAACGTAAAACATATGCATGGTTTTCAAAAAATTATTGTTGTTTGATCATTATTAACTTTAAGTCAAGCTTTCACTCAATTTGAATAAGTTTACTTTAAGATATTCAAAATTGAAAAGTGTGCACTTAGAACTTTTGACCAGTGTAGAGCAATGGGATAAACAGCAGACTCTAGTGTAAATAGAAATGTCCTCTTAACCCTTTCCTGTATAGATACACTTTTATTGCTTGGGCGAACAGTTTAGATCCAGATCAGCCGGCACATCCGTGCCGGCATGCCTTCTGATCAGGATCTAAACTGTTTGCTTTTTGATTCATTAGGTTATTTCTGACCAAAACGCGACCAGTGCAGATCCAGATCAGACGGCACGGACGTGCCAGCTGATCTGGATCTACACTGGTCGCACATGGGTAAAAATGCGTATTTATCCAGGAAAGGGTAAAGAAAACCTTTATCAAGCTGTATTTCTGGCGTTCGTCTACATGACTGTTGGAATCTAACCTATGTTTCAAAAAAATGAAAATTACCAATAGGACAGATCTTTAGTTTGTCAAAACTTTTCAAGTTGAAACTGTGGTAGAGTCTATGATAGTTTTCCTGGATGTTTTTGTCCTCAAAACATATGTAAAATGATAAATAAAGATAAATTTGTTTGCCTTTAGGTGGTCTAGGACTCTTAAAGCTAAAAGATATCTATAAGTTATGATAAATGCAATCACTCAAGAGTTTTTGTACACTTATTGAGATTATATGGAAAGTTGATGAAGGTACAGAGTGTTTCCTCAACTGGATATAGATGATGTAATGGTCAAATTTCAATTTGGAAATGGATGCCAACTTTAGACTTTTGTATTTTCAATTCTGTAAGTGACCACTGTGTACCGGTCTACAATAAAAAACAGACCAGAATCACAAGGGGATTTATTTGAAGATGATATTTTTATTAACCCTTTACTCTGTATATTGGTTATTTCAAATGAACCACCAGTGTAGATCCAGATCAGTCAGCACATTCCTGCACTGCAATTAGTTTATAGACCTGGTCCAAAGGTTATAAAATTGAGTTTGGAAACCAGTCTCAAATCTCAAGCATCAGCCAATCAGATGCTTGAGATTTGAGACTGGTTTCTATGCTCAGTTTTATAACCTTGGGTACTGATCAGATGGCTCTGGATCTACAGTGTTAACCCTTGTCATTGGAGCTGTTTTATTTGTATAATGGGTTAACCCTTTCCTCCATAGATCACTTAATTGCGTGGGTGGACAGTTTAGATCCAGATCAGCATCTAAAGCATTTGCTTTTTGATTCATTAGATTATTTTTGACCATAGTACAACCAGTGCAGATCCTAATCACATGACATGAACGTGCCAACTGATCTGGATCTACACTGGTTGCACATGCATAAAAATGTGTATATACAAAAATATGTTGAGGAAAGGGTTAAAATGAAAGACTGAAAGACAGGGACGAAGTTAATTAGGGCATGTTTTATTGTTGCATTTACATGTATTATGTGATCACATGTTATGCATTTACATTTCAGGATGTATGTTTGAAAAATAAAGTGCTACCTGCAAGATAGATGATACCAATAAGAATCGTTTGACCATCAGTGATGCTTAGATGGTACCAATGAGCATTGGGATAAAACTGGTGTACATGTCTGCTTACAGTAGCGCTTCAAGAACAGAAGAAAACAATCAAGAATGCCAAGGAACCTCAACAGGAAGAAAAAGCGTGATTTATTCTCCATATATTTGGTTAATTTAAATGTTAACTTGCTGAATATGTGTCACGTACTTAAGTCTTTCAGTTTATACTAACATTAACCAGTCTAAGTTACGCATGCATGTGGTTTCCAGTATGAATTGTCTTCTGGATTGAAGATTTTAATGGTAATTTTCAAATTCACATAATAGATTATGTAAATTTTTGCATATACAGTACACACAGCATGGACTTTGCATTTGAATGAACATCCAAATCTGTGTTTTTGGGTCAGCGCAGACAGAGTAAATGCATGATAAATCAGGTGTTAATTATGAAAAACACGGTGTTCATGACAATATGAAAACAATGTCGCGAGATCATAAAACTAAGATTGGAAAACAGTCTCAAATTTCAAACATCTGATTGGCTAAATTGGCGTCTGGTCGCCATTTCAGCCAGTCAGATGCTTGAGATCCAGATTAAGTTTTATGATAATTGGGCCCTGTATTTTATCTAAAATTTAAGAAGAAAAGTTCAGATCATTTTTCCAGATTCCAGTTTTTGTGTTTTTGGATTATCACATGCATGCATTAAGCTGTCCACAATTTAACTGAAAATGTATCAAGATGATAGGTTCTTGACTGAATTGGTGGTGCTGTCAGAATTCTCTTTGTTACTCTGTCTTTATCTTATATGCTTTAAAATCTGATGATGTATATGCTTATGTGAGTCTATACTTGTGAGGTCAAAAACAAATCTGATAGTGTACTGTCTATGCTTAACCCTTTACTCCATATATATGTCTTTTACATGTGCGCAACCAGTGTAGATCCAGATCTGCCACCACATCCATGCTGATTGAGCAGAATCTGCACTGTTCACTTTTTTAATAACCTATTAAATTTAAAAGCCAACCGTGCAGATCCTGTCAGATGTACCAGCTGATCTGGATCTTCACTGTTTGCCCATGCCATAAAGGTGTATATAGGGAGGTAAGGGTTGATCTATACTTGTCACATTTGAGACAAATCCAGTGCCAAAGGTTATAAAACTGAGCATGGAAACAAGTCTCAAATCTCAAGCATCTGATTGGCTGAAATGGCGACTGGTCGCCATTTCAGCCAATCAGATGCTTGAGATTTGAGACTGGTTTCCAATCTCAGTTTTATAACCTGCAGACCAGGAGTTTATGAACTTAATGTGGTTCTATATTTGTCATGTGTAATTGCAACACCATGAGAAAATATGTCTACAGGGTAATTATGCAAGATTATGTCATACGATCATATACTTAATTATATAACTGATGCAATATTAGTATTATCATTCACTTTTATCTGTAAGAAAAATGAAGATATAAAAAGGTAGAACGTAAAACTTAATATCTTAAAAGCTAATTTCAAATCATGCAGAAGGATTAAGGTCAATCATTGTAGATGGCTGTATTTAGGTTACTGCTTGAACTTCTTTTGAGGGGAAGACAGATGGTATGAACTGTGTCTGTCTCTTGCATGGTTGACTACGACTGGTGCTGCTGCCATATCTGTATGGCCTTTGGGTTACTTCCTCTATAAATAAACGTTTTTACGCATGTGCGACCAGTGTAGATCCAGATCAACCAGCACATTCATGCCGTCTGATCAGGATCTGCACCAGTCACATTTTGGTCTGAAATAACCTGATGAATCAAAAAGCGAACAGTTGAGATTCTGATCAGAGGTACGGATGTGCCTGCTGGACTGGATCTTAACTGTTTGCCCACGCAATAAAGGTGTATCTATGGAGGAAAGGGTTAAGGATAGTAAAAACTTACCATGTGAAAAGTGTCACTGAAGACATAGTTTCTTATGGTTTAGCTTGAGTCATGTTTTTTTTTTAATTAATTTTGTATGCTTATTTAGGATAAATACTTTTATACTTTAAATTGGTTACATGTACTTGAACAGTTATTTAATCTGTCATAATGAGGGTTTTAATCTTCACTTCATTACACAGCTTGTCATGAAATATTTTTCACATGATATCTATTAGATCAACAGTCCAGATATATAATTATTGTTTTGTTATCTATATCAAACATCATAAAATATCACTCTGGTTTAAATGAATTTTCAATCATGCTTGTGTTAGATAACATAACTTTATAGTTTTTTTTGTAAATTGTTTTGCTCTCATAATGAGTGTTTGTTCGAATGATCAGCTTGTGATGAAGATCTGGGCTGAAGGTTATAAAGCTGAGATTGGAATCCAGTCTCAAATCTCAAGCATCTGATTGGCTGAAATGGCCACTGGACACCATTTCAGCCAACCAGATGCTTTAGATTTGAGACTGGTTTCCATGCTCAGTTTTATAACCTTGGGCACTGACTGATTGTTAGAGTACAAAATAAACAGAACCAGTCCTTGTTTCAGAGTAGGAATGAGTCCATGTTTCTTAAAAGGAACCAGTCAGTAACTTGAACCCAGTTTGTATAAGAATGTGTCCATATTGGTGATTGGCTGATTCTGTGACCAATAGCAAACATTGTTATCACAGGTCAGACTGGACAGATATGGTATACTTGGTCTTTTGTGGTGACATATAACTTATGCTTCTTTCTATCATAAAGCTCACTTGAATAGATTACATGTAATCCAGTGCCCAAGGTTATAAAACTGAGCATGGAAACCAGTCTCAAATCTCAAGAATCTGATTGGCTGAAATGGAGACAGGTTTCCAATCTAAGTTTTATAATCTTCAGCCCAGTGCTCCATTGGATTGGTTAATATCCTATGGACAACCTGTGTACATGTAGATCTAGATCAGCTTGCACATACATGCAGTCTATCAGGGTTTACACTTGTGGCTTTTTTGGTCAGTAATATATCCATCAATCTGAAAGTGTAAAGGTGTAATTCCAGGTTCATAGGTGCAGTATGATCTGGATCTACACTGGTCACCCATGGTACAGATGTCATTTCTGTTGAGTAAAGTGTAAGCTTTAAAAGATTTGGCAAATAACAAACTACCTCCAACATAATGTGATGCCATAGTTTAAATTGTTTGAGCTGAAGAAGATATTCTGAGTAACACAGTTTACTCATTGTATTTTATTGTAAGTAGTATTAAGCATTTTATAATTTTGATAACCTTATGAATCTAAAAATGAACTGTACAGATCCTGGCTCAATGTGCCAGCTGGATCTAAGCCATGGTGTGTCAGCTGGTCTGGATCTACACTCTTCATCCAAACAATAAAACGGTGTATGGAATAAAGGGATAATTTATTACTGAAGAAATCTGAATTTATTTCAAAACATTTAAAAATGCCAAAAAGTCCAATTTGAGACATTTGCTATATATTCCTCTCAGTTTATAATGCATAATACACCATACATTCTTGTTTAGGTTTGACTAAATAAACAACATAAAAAATGAAATGCTGTTTCCTTGAATCATACATGTTTCCTTCGTGAGGTGTGTTGCACGAAATCTTTGCTTCAGTTAACATACTGTTTTGTTTATGACTAATAGGTTAATGTTGTTAATTGATTAAGCGATGGTGAATGTTTTAATACCTGGAGGGAATATCAAGTGTATGTTGTTGGCAAAGTGTTAATTGTTCAGCTTACGTTTTGTGTACTTTTGTAAGTCTGCATTATTGAGTTGCTAACACCTTTCAAGGAGAATCTACCTGCATGCAGTCAGCAAGTCAGCACATGTGATTAGATACTTAGTCTGGGGCATCTAAATTACAACTTTATGGCTCATATAAAAACCTGCTACCTGTTATACCTGCTATAAAAATTAAAGGTGCCCGATCGCATATCAGGATGAATATATTAATTATTTTTAAATATCAAAATTTATAACATTAAGATTTTTAGACCTGTTAAAATAGTAACAGGGGTTTTTGTAGACATTCATTGTTTTATAGTAATAATCCACTTCTGTGTTAGGGTTAGTAATTACATGGGACACCAGTGTAGATGCAGATCAGCCTGCATATCTTTGCAGTCTTTTCTGGATTAAAAGCTACACTATTTCACTTCTTTGTCAAAATTAATCTTATTAAACTAAAAGTGACTGACCATACAGCACAGATGTGCAGGCTGATTGACTGTTGGAAAATGCACTAACAGATTTAGCTGTTTGATCATGTTAAAGCCTTGTGCTCATGAATGGATGGTTAGGTCACACTGTGACTAAGTGTATTGGATATAATAATTTGGCAGGAATGCATAACATTAACATGGTACAGTTTGGCTGTTTCAGGGCTGTTTAAAGGTCTCATTGTTGGAAATTGAGAGGGAAATTATGAACTTGGCATTAAGAAACCGACAATGGAACAGTGAATGAAATGTTCATTATGTTATTATGTTGCCAAAGCATTATGTGAGTCAGTCCGGTTTGTTCCTTTTAAAGTCAACAAGTATTTAGAAATATGGAAAGATGGATTAAACTTCAAATGAGTATTTTAATAAGACTTTTGTCATTCTAAATTCATAAATCTATATCGATAAATTGAAGGATTTGATTTGAAGAATATTAAAGCCTCTTTAAATGAATTAAATTTTAAAACAGATTAAGGTATTATATAGAAAGCATTCAAGATTACGAAGACTTCCTTATTATAATTGGCTGTTTGTTTGCCCTGATTTTCTGTCTTTGGATTGAATAATAACCCTTTACTCCATATATACAGGTTTTAAGACATGTGCATCCAGTGTAGATCCAGATCAGGTGGCACATTGGGTTATTCTGACACAATTTTTTTTTAGTTCTTAACTTCACAGAACACTGTGAATTTCTAAAATGTGGTATGATCTGTCTACAAAAGCCATTAAAATTAATTCTCCATGAATGCTACAAATTTTACAGTATTCACAGTATTTGTGCTGCCATTTCCTAGCTATTGAAGCAATTAGATGCTCTTGAACTTTGCTATTAATTACCAGCCATGAGAATACTAAGTGGTTTAATTAATGGAACCTATTTCTGAATTAGGTGCTCATAATTGAATTTAATCTGTTTTCCTGGAATGCAAAACTAACAGTGTTTCAGTTTCGTGTTTATTTATAGAACAGCTGAGAAAGTTCTATAAAACCAATTGCATCATTAATGAGGCTGGAAATTTGACAGTCATGCTGGTTTTCTGTGATAATGACCTTCCAAATTGGACACTTATTGATGCATATACTGAACAGCGCAACATGTTCCTCTGGTCTAGAACTGTACCTTTAATGTGATTATCAACAGGCCCTAAGCGCCCAAAATCATAAAACTAAAATTGGAGACCAGTCTCAAATCTCAAGCATCTGATTGGCTGAAATAGTGACCAGTCGCTGTTTCAGCAAATCAGATGATTGAGAATTGAGACTGGTCTCCAGATTTAGTTTTATGATCTTGGGCAAAGGTTTTAATCAGAGATTGGAAATCAGTCTTGGATCCCAAAGTTGCCAATTGGTCCATTTTGATACTGTTATAATAAATTAATTTTCCACCAATTAGATTGCTTTGGAATCAGCACACATTTGCAACCACTTTTCACAAAAATTGTCAGATGAAGCTGTTTTGGTTGTGATATGGCTGATATCCTTGGATAAACAGTGTAGATCCAGATCTGGTGGCACATTCTTGCCATCTGATCAGGATATACACTGGTCAAAAGTTCTAAGTGCACACTTTTTAATTTTGAATATCTTAAAGTGAACTTATTCAAATTGAATGAAAGTTTGACTTAATGTTAATAATGATCAAACAACAATAATTTTTTGAAAGCCGTGCATATGTTTTACGTTTTGCGTCATCCACTTCGACATACACTTTTTATGCATTATGCGCGTGCGGCAAGCAACATTTATTTTTTTACAATCGTTTTTGTTTTTCACATGTTCACCGACTCAAGACAAACACGAAAAACACACCAACAAATTGTAACCATGGAATGGTTGACGTCAGCAGACAACGACATTGCCGTCATAATTCTTTTCACAGGCACAACTTCAAATTTTTTGTAAAAAAATCTTGACGGTTTTCGTAAATGCAAAAGAAAAACCTTATTTTTGCATATTTTATTAATTTAAGAAGAAAATCAAACGATATTATTTTCTAGATTGATTACGTTGCTTACGTTGAACGCTGATGTTACTCAATTACGTCATTAAATATTTACGTAAAACAACGTAAACTCTAAAAAATTAGTGTAACATTTGTTGGATAAGTGTCCAATAAATAAAAATTTAAAACTAAAATTTATAGAAATTCAATAAACTTCAAAATCGAGTTTTTAAAAAATGACGCTTATGCGGTCAAAAGGCGTATCCGAAAACTGGTCAATTTCATCGAAATGAATATATTTTTTTCGTTTGGAAAGGCTGTTACACATCTATCATAGAAAATTGTATAATCCCAAACTGCTAGACAATTCAAAAACTTTTGGCACAAAACATTGTGTGAAAAATGGAATTTTCTCCTTGAAATCCTGTAAAAACGTTATGGATAAAATAAAGTTGAATGTGTTGGCTCATCGTGCCCAGCAGACCAGAACAAAGCTACAGAAAGCTATTTCAGTGCAATGGAATGGCAAACTACAGTATTTCCTTTAAATCTGCATGAAATTTAAATTATACAGAGATGAGAAAATGATCACAAATGATAGCCAATGCAATGATAATTTACTTGAGAATTGCTTTCTGAGAACAAGTGAGCTAAAATATTATTATTTTTAATCTGGTTAAGCAGACTTAAAATTTTTGGTGTGCTTTTATAGAAAATTGATTCTTCTTCATTGTAATTTAAACTATTTTGAAAGATTCAATCAAATTATTGGAAAAAATAACATTTATCAAGTGTGCACTTAGAACTTTTGACCAGTGTACACTGTTTGCATTTTGATTCATTAGGTTATTTTTCACCTAAATCCTAACAGAGTAGATCTTGATCAGATCCCACAAATGGACATGTCTCCCATATCAACTAATATGATGATTGAGATTTGAGATTGATCTCCAATCTTAGTTTTATAATCTTGTTCCCTGTTCTTTTAAGTCATAGCTAAATTGCTGCACTTTGGCATATTCTGAATTATTGTTTAAGTCAGTTGTATTTATGTGCCACTGGGTACTTAGAAACAACTGCCTTGCAAATAGGTAAGTTTGCTTTCATCAAATCATAATGAACATGTGAACGTGTTTAAAGTTATCTCATGATGTTGGAATGTTCATAACAAACTTTTGTGTTGATGTTCCTGGAATTTACCCCCCACAGTTGTTGATATAAATTGATTTTTATCTGAATAATGCCAGTATTTTATGGATTTACTACGTACAATTACAGCTAAATCTGTTTCCACTTTGTTCATGTGTTGTTACAAGGATTTTAAAATTGAAACAGAATGCTACAATCCATGCACTTTTTCTTTGCTCTGCTTATATGTTTTGAATTCATTTCAAATTTACAATGTTTGAAGGGTTAAAAAATGGCATTATTATGCAATTGTTCTTTACCTAGCAGACCATATTCTGATGGATCTGTGCCCAGGGTTATAAAGCTGAGCATGGAAACCAGTCTCAAATCTCAAGCATCTGATTGGCTGAAATGGCGACTGGTCGCTATTTCAGCCAATCAGATGCTTGAGATTTGAGACTGGTTTCCATGCTCAGTTTTATAACCTTGGGCACAGTTGATGACGCATTTTTAGCTCGACTATTCGAAGAATAGGGGAGCTATCCTACTCGCCCCGGTGTCGGCGTCGGCGTCCGTTAAACAAAAAATGCACTTTGGTCCATTACTTGAAAACTACTTATGATATCAACTCGAAACTTGGAATATATATTCACCATCAAATTCTACATCATTACCAACAAGACCCATAACTCTGCTTCCAATATTTTTCAAGTTATGCCCCTTTTTCACTTAAATTTTGCGTTAAGGAAAATATGCACTTTGGTCCATAACTTATAAACTACTTGAGATATCAACTTGAAACTTGGAATATATATTCACCATCAAATTCTACATCATTACCAACAAGACCCATAACTCTGCTGTCAATATATTTCAAGTTATGCCCCTTTTTTCTTATATTTTGTGTCAAGCAAAATATGCATTTTGCCTCTAACTTTAAAACTAATTGAGATATTGCCTTGAAACTTGAAATATATTTTCACCATCAAAATCTACATCATAACCAACAAGACCCATAACCCTTCTTCCAATATTTTTCAAATTATGCCCCTTTTTCGCTTACATTTTGTGTTAAGCAAAATATACAGTCGGCCCTTAACTTCGTTATGAATGGAAGGATTTCAAAATAACTTGGCACAAATGTTCACCATGACAAGGCGGTGTGTCGCGTACAATACCCATGCCTGTAGGTCCAAAGTCAAGGTCACTGTTACTAAAAATAGAATTTTCTTGCAAAATCTTGTCCGCTCTGTAACTTTGTTATTTCTTATTGGGTTTTTAAATAACTTGGTATAATTGTTCACCATTGTGTCACGTACATGCCCAAGCCTGTATGTCAATGGTCAAGGTCACTGTTGCTAAAAATAGAATTTTCTTGTCTAGGCTGTTACTTTGTTATGAATGGAGGGATTTCAAAATATCTTGGCACAAATGTTCACCATGACAAGGCGGTGTGTCCGCACAATACCCATGCCTGTAGATCCAAGGTCAAGGTCACTGTTACTAAAAATAGAATTTTCTTGTCCAGGCTGTAACTTTGTTATGAATGGAAGGATTTCAAATTAATTTGACACAAATGTTCACCATGACAGGGCGGTGTGTCACGTACCATGCCCATGCCTGTAGGTCAAAGGTCAAGGTCACTGTTACTAAAAATAGAATTATCTTGTCCTGGCTGTTACTTTGTTATAAATGGAGGGATTTTAAAATAACTTTGCACAAATGTTCATGAAAAGGCAGTGTGTCCGCACAATACCCAAGCCTGAAGGTCCAAGGTCAAGGTCACTGTTACCAAAAATAGAATTTTCTTGTCCAGGCTGTAACTTCATTATAAATGGAGGGATTTCAAAAAAACTTGACACAAATGTTCACCATGAAAGGGCAGTGTATCGCGTATTATTCCCATCATTGCACTTGAGTGTCTGAAAATGATGCATAGCGGGGCATCCGTGTCCTATGGACACATTTCTAGTTTCACTTATATTTTCACTTAAGTGCACTTCATCGATAACTTTGCAAATACTTAAGGTATCAACTTCAAACTACCATTATATTTTCATTTCAGTTCTTTTTCTGTAACATTACTGAAGTGATTGATATTTGACTAAAAGTAAATGTCTCTAATAAAAAATTACTAACAAGTTTTCTAACAAATTCAGAAATATTTCATAGTTATTCCCCTATTCAGTTTAATATTTATGGTACATTTAGGAATTATTTCTGTTATTTGAAAAGAATTTCTCCCGTACCATTCACTTGTAAATATTTTTCCTGATTGCACATGAATGTATGGCCATAGTTGTTATTGTTTTAATCTTCAAATTGCATTTGTTTCAAATGATTCGAATAGTCGAGCATGCTGTCTCCTCTGACAGCTCTTGTAATATCCCTTACTCCAAACACACCTTTATTGCATGGACTAACAGTGTAGATCCTGATCAGCCAGTATATTTGTCCTGTCTGATCAGGAACTACACTGTTGCTTTTGGATTCATAAGGTTATTTCTGACAAAGATGTAACCAGTTTAGATCCTGATCAGGCAGCAGAGATGTCCCAGATGATTTTGATCTACACTGTATATAAATTGTGGAGTACTGCTATGGGGACTATAAGGGATCTAATGGATGTGTAAGCGTTTGTTGAAATCTTTATGATGAGAGAAAACCTGACCTGGTCTGTTACATTTATAACCATTTTCTTATACAAACCTATGCATAATTATAATATACCAAAGATAAGTTTAAAGTATATGAATCTTGAATTGGTATACATGTTTTAAAAAAGTTGAGTTACTTTTTCTTTGCAAGTTTACTATGTAAAAAAGAATATCAGAGTTCAGGTTAGATAGTACTTGTTATCAAATCCCAATATTAAACCCTTTAGTCTGTGGGATATGGCTTTTATCCCATGGGCAACCAGTGTAGATCCAGATCAGCTAGTACATCATTCTGTGAACCCATCAAATTTTCATTCTCAAATTAAGTTGAGCATAAAAAAGTTAAATTAATCATCTCTGGGCCGTGTTGGGAGTTGATGACTTTGGTCTGACTGAATCCATATTATGTGTCAAGCTACATTACTAACATAAACATTCGTTACTCCGATGACTTTGTCCTAAGTTACATAATGTGCAGCAAGTAATTGTATACATTGTTAAATGTAATTTTTAATAACAGAGATGACACAAATTAATTCTATACTCTATGGATAAGCCCTTTATCACATAGGCGCCTGGTGTACATCTAGAGCAGCCAGCACATCTGTGCTATCTGATCTTGATCTTCAGTTTGCTTCTAGGTCAGAAATAACTGAATGAATCTAAAAGACATTAGTGTAAATCTTGATTAGATGTCACATTTGTGCCAACTGATCTGGATTTACACTGTTCACCCATATGATAAAAGGGATATCCCATTGAGGAAAAGGATACAAGGAATGGAAACATTGTATAGTTCAATTAGTGAAATCCAATATATTTGTTGTTTGTTTTCTTAACCATTTTCTCCATATATGCACATTTTTATGCATGTGCGACCAGTGTAAATCCAGATCAGGCGGATCTACACTGTTTGCCCACAAAATAAAGGTGTAACCTTTGAGATGAAGGAGATGAGGAGGAAAGGGTTAACCTTTGAGATGATATTTGATGGATCTTGTATTACTTGTAGTTGTGGTTTTAACCCTTTACTCCATGTACACACCTTTATGGCATGGGCAAACAGTGTAGATCCAGATCTGTGCCGTCTGATTAGGGTCTGCACTGTTCGCTTTTTGATTAATTACGTTATTTCTGACCAAAAAGCAAACAGTGCAGATCCTGATCAGACGGCATAGATGTGCCAGCTGATCTGGATATACACTGTTCACCCATGCCATAAAGGTGTGTATATGGAGGAAAGGTTTAATGCAAATTCAGATTTTAAATATTAAATGACTACTGGTGATATTTGTACACTTGCAATAACAGAATATCTCCTTTATATTTCAATGTTAATTTTACTGCTTTTTTCACCAAGATGACAATATTTTTTTTATTTATCAATGTCTTTGAGATGCACAGATAAATATAACTCATTGGCTGAGTGGGGCTTTGCCCCTTGGGATGTATCCATATGCATTTTAACTGTGCCCAACGATATATTCTATTATTTATCACTGGAAGACAATTATCATTATCTCTTTTTTTCATATAATATTCCCCTCCTCAACTTTAGGACCTACTTTTGGGCGAGGCGTTCTTGGAGCCCCTTCTGTTTAAGTAACTCATGTGCAATAGATAACCGTGTTGTGTAGTTGAGTGTAGTACTTGCATATTTTAGATGTATAAGTGTATATACTTTACTTGCATTTACTGTACACGTCATTTTGATTGTGTTGCATGTCATTGCTTTTTTTCAGTGACTTGTACCGAGCTTAGTGCTATGTGTTACAGAAATATTTAGTGAGTTTGTGTTTCTAGCTTAATGAAAGGAAAAATCTAGAAAGAAATAATAATGAAGTTAAATGTGTGTAATCTTGAAATACTTTGTGGTAGTGTAATTAATACTTCATGGGATATGGCTGTTATCCATGGGCAAACAGTGTAGCCCATGGCAAACAGCCAGCACATCAATGCCATCTGGATCTATAATGTTTGCCTTTTGATTTATCAGGTCATTTCCTACCAAGAATGAACCATGTAGATCCTGATCACACTCACACAGCATGGATTTGCCATCAGATCTGAATCTACACTGTTTGTTCATGCAATTTAACATGTATATATGAAGTAAATTGTTAAAGAATTGGTCAGCATTAGTCAGACTTTGGTAGCTAGAATAAAAATTGTGTGCTGCACTTAAACCAGAACTTACGTGTGGAAAACACCATAATTGTAAAGCAGTAAGGTCACATATTTGGAAGCAATGGTTACATAACTAACAATTATAGGAAGTCAGTATATAGTCTTATATTCCATGGGCAACAAGTGTAGATTTTGATAGTGCAGTCCGATCATACTCAGAACTATTTGCTTCTTTATCAGGAATAACCAAATAAATCTAAAAGCAAACAGTATAGATTCTGATCAGACTGCATGGATGGTGGTGCATGGGATCAAAAGCGTATTTGTTCAGTAAACATTGTTTTAGACTTTTTTTTACATTTCCTTGCAAATTTTCAAAAATAACGATGGCCAAAGGCAGATAAGGCAGATGACCTATCCTCTTTAATACATCACAGAGCTATTACACACTAACTTCTTAAACATTGTATAAGATGTAAATAATGGATGTAAATATCATTTATATATTGTTCTTGGTTGTGACTTCTATCCATTACATGAGCTGTTTTAATTCTAATTTTTGATGTTTGGTTATTGGTAGTTATTTTTGGATTATGTGAAATAATGAATTTCGGAGTTCCCTCAGTCAAATTTATTTTTTATCTTATAATAAAGAGGTATAAACAGAATATCCTCTGTCACTTCTTCCTTACTGAAATGTAGTTATGATAGTCTTGCATGCAACCCTTGGGCAGCAGCAGATTTATGAATAAAATATCAATATTTTCAATAATTGTTAATGGATACCATATTTTTTGACAGGTTTTCAACATTCTTTCAGATTTGAAGAAGACAGGATGAGCTTTTTTTAAACAAGCACCTTGCAGAAACAGTTTAATAACAAAGCTCAACAACATTTCATAGCAACTTCTCTTTGTTGTTGTTGTTTTTTTAACCTAGTTTTCATATGAAACCCTATAAAATTCCCATAGTCCTGTAAGTTAAAGAAACTGGTGTAAATGTTCAATACCAACTCTCAGGTTTTATTTATTAAGGCAGATTATTTTGTTTTTGTAATGCAACACAATAAGAAAGAAACAATGCATTGTTGTGCTTGTCAGTCCATGGTAGGTCTAACCATTAAGATTACAGTGTAAGCTAGGAGAGCAGGCTTATCCATCACTGTTGTTGTCATTTTTATGCCCCCACAAAGTGGGAGGCATATCGAGTTGCACTTGTCCATCCATATGTACGTACGTACGTACCCAAATCTTGTGGCATCAACTCCTCCTAAACTATAAGGCGGATTTCTTTCAAACTTGCACAGATGATCAAGCAGGATGTGTAGATGATGGTTAAGGATTTTTTCCTGCGATTATTTGTACCGGAGTTATGGCCCTTTGTTATTAAAAATTATGTTGCAGCAGTGGGGGCATCAGTGTCCGAGGACACATTCTAGTTTAAATTTGATTTTAATCAGTTTTTATAATTTTCAGAAGAAAAATGATATTAATTCAAATAGCTATTGTGTACAATAATTGTATGTGTTAGCTTGTTATACAATATTGTATTTTCTTTGGTATCAAGGTTTATAGATATAATATATAGTTTTAAAAATTCATTTTTCTCTTGTTTTATTCAGTAGTTTTTGTACAAGCAATGTATGATAGTTTATATGTCTAGCTATTAAATATTTAGGTATAAGTTATTTTAAGGCACTTCTAACCTTTTTGGGGATCATGGTTGTAGATTGCAGGGAATTTACTATTATATAATTGGTTAATCTTTACACCATGACTGGCCTTTATCACATGGTGATGGGTGTAGATCCAGATCAGTCAGAACATCTGGGCAATCTGATATGGATCTAGATTGTTTGCTTTGAGATCAGTGTCCAAGGTTATAAAACTGAGCATGGAAACCAGTCTCAAATCTCAAGCATCTGATTAGCTGAAATGGCGACTGGTCGCCATTTCAGCCAATCAGATGCTTGAGATTTGAGACTGGTTTCCAATCTCAGCTTTATAACCTTCAGGCCTGAAATGAATCAAAATGCAAACTGTATAGATCTTGATCAGATGTACTGGCTTAAATGGACTTAACACGGGTCGTTATGGGATAAAAGCCATATCCCATGGGGTAAAGGGTTAAAGCGTGTAAAAAATGTTTGACTAATTTTATCAACTTGATGGTATTCTACATCTCTGTTGCACTATGGGCTGCCACCTCAGAATGTTGATAGATGTGCCTTAAGAAAAAGTACTTTTTTAAGCAACCAAATAAAATCTGTCAATGAACAGAATTGTTAACTTTTGACCAACTGTTATTGTCTGTTAATTGTGTAACTTATCTGCACCATATTGTTAAATAAATATGATAATGTGTTTTAAGTACACTTTTCTTGCCTTTTTTGTCCATCTGGGCTATTCTCAGTAACCACTTGCTTCAATTCCACGAAACTTAATAGGAAGTTTTGCAACTAAGATGAAATGTGCTTATTATAAAAAAATTTCAGCTCATGTTCTTACAGAGTTATTTGCCCCTTTAATTTGTGATAAAAGGCCATTCATGTCTGGGCTATTTCTCACTGCTAACACAGGCTTGTTTTCAGTGAACTTCACTAACAAGTAGAGATTTGAGAAATGTCAACATGCTCTGGTTTGATGATTTTTTTGTTTCACATAATTATTGCCCTTTTAATTTTTATTGTATGATTGTGGACCATATGGTTCTGTGCTACATGTGTTTCTTACCAACCACTATTTGGAATTAAATGACACTTTACGAAAGGCTTCACTTACAAGAAGAGATATGCATTTTATCTGCATGTTCTGGCGGAATTATTTCTAACAGAGTTGTTGCCCTTTTAATTTTTATAGATTATAATATTGAACCATTAGTGTTCAGTCTATTTCTCAGCAACTACTAGTTTCAATGCAGTAAAACTGTGGGAAGGTTTGTTGATTAGAGGAGATATGCATATAATCAGCGTATTCCAGTTTAATGATTTTTAACTTGGCTTTAAATTTCTATAAAGAATTATAAAGGACCATACATGATGCAAACACATTTTGGGACAAGACACTTTATGGGAAGCTCCACTAAGAACAAGAGATAGGCATATTGTCAGCATGTTAATTTTGCCCTCATGAAGTGAGAGTTGCACTTTCAGTACATACGTAACTATGTCAGTCCGTAGGTTCCCCAAATCTTGTGGCATACACTCCTCATTATCTATCAGCTGGATTTCCTTCAAACTTGCACAGATGACCAAGCAGGATGTGTAGATGATCGTAAAATGAAGTTTTTTCTTGCGACCATTTTTACCAGAGTTATGGCCCTTTGTTACCAATGTTGCTGTTAAAGTGTAGTCATCATTGTCCCGATGACACAGTGTAGTATTTTTATAGATTATGGCCCTTCGCATCATCACTTTAAGGGGAAGTAACCGCTCCAGGGAGTTCGACCAGATAAGGCATAAGACTCAAAAAACCTTAAAAACCCAAAGAATATTTAATAGTTGATTTTGGTGACATGTGCCAGACATTTTATATAGTTAGCCCCCACCATATACAGATAAGGCAAATTATTTCACTGCAGTGAAATTAATTACATTTTGATAGGTCATCGAAAAAAAGATAACATCAAGTAGGCTATGTTTATAATGTTCAGATGTCGCATGCGATGTCGCGGGGCAAAGAGCATAATTGGTGGTAGCCATGTTTGATTCAATAAATATTCGAAATAATCGAAACTCTGTACAATCATGGCAAAACTAGTGTTTCGCACAAAATGTGGCGGTCAAGTTTTAAAAAAGTAGCAAATTTGTGCTTGAAATTTAATCTAACAATTCTGTACGGTAATTTTTATTATACCCCCGCATACGAAGTATAGGGGGTATATAGGAGTCATCATCCGGTTGGTTCGTTGGTTCGTTGGTTCGTTGACCCGGTCTGTCTGTGGCACTTACAGCGTCAACAGTTTTCAAGATATCGACTTGAAACTTTAAACATATGTTCGTGAGTACATTTGCGCGAACTATTTTTTTTCTCATGTGGATCAGTCCATTATTTTTCGGAGGGGAGCATGATTTAACAAAATCTTGTGACGCGAACTACTTCTACAGTTTTTAAGATATTGACTTGAAACTTGATACACATGTTCGGCATGAAGTCTAGATGTGCCTGACATATTTTTAGTGTGGATTAGTCCATTATTTTTTGCAGGGGACATGATTAAACAAAATCAAAATCTTGTGACGCGAACTACTTCTACAGTTTTTAAGATATTGACTTGAAACCTGATACACATGTTCGGCATGAAGTCTAGATGTGCCTGACATATTTTTCGTGTGGATTAGTCCATTATTTTTTGCAGGGGACATGATTAAACAAAATCATGTTATGCAAACTTCTAAATCTTGTGATGCGAACTACTTCTTCAGTTTTTAAGGTATTGACTTGAAACTTGAAATATATGTTCGGCATGAAGTGTAGATGTGAGTGACATATTTTTCGTGTGGATCAGTCCATTATTTTTTGCAGGGGACATGATTTAACAAAATCATGTTATGCAAACTTCTACACTTACTACGTCAACAGTTTTCAAGATATCGACTTGATACTTTAAACATATGTTCGTGAGTACATTTGCGCAAATTTTTTTTTCTCATGTGGATCAGTCCATTATTTTTCGGAGGGAGCACGATTTAACAAAATCTTGTGACGCGAACTACTTCTACAGTTTTTAAGATATTGACTTGAAACTTTATACATATGTTCGGCATGAAGTGTAGATGTGCGTGACATATTTTTCGTGTGGATCAGTCCATTATTTTTTGCAGGGGACATGATTTAACAAAATCGTGTTATGCAAAATTCTACAGTTTTTAAGATATAAGACTTGAAACTAAAATTGTATGTTCTGCATGAAGTGCGCATGTAAGCGACATATTTTTTTGTGGATCAGTCCATTTTTTTTTTGGGAGGGGAGCATTATTTAACAAAATCTTTTATTTTTAATCTTATGACGCAAACTACTTCTCCAGTTTTCAAACTTTAAACATACGTTTGTGAGTAGATTTCCATGACATACTTTATTTCATGTGGATCAGTCCATTATTTTTTAGCAGGGGAGTATGATTCAACAAAAACTTATGACACGAACTACTTCTACAGTTTTTAAGATTTGACTTGAAACTTGATACATTTGTTCGGCATGAAGTGTAGATGTGCGTGACATATTTTTCCTGTGGATCAGTCCATTATTTTTTGCAGGGACATGATTAAACAAAATCGTGTTATGCAAACTTATACACTTACTACGTCAACAGTTTTCAAGATATCGACTTGAAACTTTAAACATATGTTCGTGAGTACATTTGCGCAAATTTTTTTTTGTTTCATGTGGATCAGTCCATTATTTTTCGGAGGGGAGCATGATTTAACAAAATCTTGTGACGCGAACTACTTCTACAGTTTTTAAGATATTGACTTGAAACTTGATACATATGTTAGGCATGAAGTGTAGATGTGCGTGACATATTTTTCGTGTGGATCAGTCCATTATTTTTTGCAGGGGACATGATTTAACAAAATCGTGTTGTGCAAACTTCTACACTTACTACGTCAACAGTTTTCAAGATATCGACTTGAAACTTTAAACATATGTTCGTGAGTACATTTGCGCAATTTTTTTTTTCTCATGTGGATCACTCCATTATTTTTCCGAGGGGAGCATGATTCAACAAAATCTTGTAACACAAACTACTTCTACAGTTTTTAAGATATTGACTTGAAACTTGATACATGTGTTCGGCATGAAGTGTAGATGTGCGTGACATATTTTTCGTGTGGATCAGTCCATTATTTTTTGCAGGGGACATGATTTAACAAAATCGTGTTATGCAAACTTCTACACTTACTACGTCAACAGTTTTCAAGATATCGACTTGAAACTTTAAACATATGTTTGTGAGTACATTTGCGCAAATTTTTTTTTCTCATTTGGATCAGTCCATTATTTATCGGAAGGGAGCATGATTCAACAAAATCTTGTGACGCGAACTACTTCTACAGTTTTTAAGATGTTGACTTGAAACTTTATACATGTGTTCGGCATGAAGTGTAGATGTGCATGACATATTTTTCGTGTGGATCAGTCCATTATTTATTGCAGGGGACATGATTTAACAAAATTGTGTGATGCAAACTTCTACAGTTTTCAAGCTATAAGACTTTAAACTAAAATTGTATGTTCTGCATGAAGTGCTCATGTCAGCAACATACTTTTGTGTGGACCAGTCCATTATTTTTTGAAGGTGAGCATTATTTAACAAAATCTTTTATTTAAAATCTTATGATGCAAACTACTTCTCCAGTTTTCAAACTTTAAACATAAGTTTGTGAGTAGATTTCCATGACATACTTTGTTTCATGTGGATCAGTCCATTATTTTTTAGCAGGGGAGTATGATTCAACAAAATCTTGTGACACAAACTTCTTCTACAGTTTTTAAGATATTGACTTGAAACTTTAAACATGTTCGGCCTGAAGTGTAGATGTGCGTGACATAATTTTTGTGTGGATCAGTTCATTCTTTTTTGCAGGGGACATGATTTAACAAAATTGTGTTATGCAAACTTCTACAGTTTTCAAGATATCGACTTGAAACTGAAATCATATGTTCTGCATGAAGTGCGCATGTTAGTGACATATTTTTTATGGATCAGTCCATTTTTGGTTGGAGGGGAGCATTATTTAACAAAATCATATGACGCAAACTACTTCTCCAGTTTTCAAACTTTTAACATACGTTCGTGATTAGATTTGCATGACATATTTTTTTCATTTGGATCAGTCCATTATTTTTTAGAAGGGGAGCACGATTCAACAAAGCCTTGTGACGTCAACTACTTTTACAGTTTTGTTTACATCCGGTGAAAACCCAAGTCGCTATTTTTAAACACAACTTTTGCAACAAATTTTCAGGATTTCAATTATTTTTCAACTTTCACCCATGAAAGATGCAAACATCATTTCTGTATACTCTGACAAAGCAGTATTGCGGGGGTATTAATCACCTTCAGTGATAGCTCTAGTTTCTTTTCTGCTTGCGTGCATCTTATTTACCATGTAGTAGTAATTATAGTTGAAATTAAGAATATTTAACTACCTTAATGAAAAACATTTTTTTACATTTGACCAAGATTATGTTCTAACGTGCTTGAATTTATTTCTCAAAACTGTGAACAGAATCGAGCAATCTAAAATGCAGATGAACGTTTGGTCTGTTATCAGGCTCATCATAATCACATTGGTTACTACTGTTTTACGACCACCTTTATAAGTCATGCTTTCAAACTCAATAGCTTTCAATCACATTGGCCCTAAACAAAATTTTGAATGGTAGCATAACTCTTCTCAACGGGTACTTATGAATTCTCAAGATAGAATTGGAATCCATGAAGTACTGCTACTAAACGCGCATTCAATGCGTTTCCCGATGTGCGGGGCTTTCAGGTTATGTTTGATGCATTTACTGTACTCCGACGATTTTAGGAAAACAGTTTGGAACACAAGAAGTTTATACTGATTGTTCTCTAACAATTTTTATACTCTTTTGCAACTTTTAGGTAAATCAAAAAAAACTTCAGTTACGTTTCTGAACGCACCTCGCACACCGGAACACGCGCACCTCACTTACCGGTAGCACCGACGAGACTGCAGAGTTATTCACGGCAACCTTTAGAGCGTATATTCCGACTGTAAAAGATTTTTAACATAAACCCAAGTTTTTTTAATGCCGAAAAAAGTTTTTGCTCCTGTCTAGCTTAATGTTTATGTAGCAGCGCTGTACGTTTTGATAACTATGTATACTAGTTTGAAAAAAAATACAATCCATTTATCTATTTATCTTCGAATTTACACCCAAGTTCAAAAACCTAGCCGGGAAGTAATTCGAACTTTTCATTAAAATACCTAAACTCTCCCATGCCGAAAACAGAACTTGTTCGGTAGAACGACTTCATCAGCTCTCCCGTGCCGAAAACAAAACTTGTTCTTTAGAACGACTAACTCATCTCCCCCATGCCGAAAACAGAACTTGTTCGGTAGACCGACTTCATCAGCTCCCCCATGCCGAATACAGAACTTGTTCTGTAGAACGACTAACTCGGCTCTCAAATGCCGAAAACGGAACTTATTCGGTAGAACGGTTAAATCAGCTCTCCCATGCCGAAAACAAAACTTGTTCGGTAGAACGACAAAAATTAGCTCTCCTATGCCGAAAACAGAACGTGTTCAATAGAGAGACTAAATCAGCCATTTTCAGAGCTCTCCTTCCTAACTGCTAGCTGCAAACCTAACTAATAAACCCAAGAACATAAGAATTTATTATTCGTCAGGCTATGTGAAAATGTAGATATTATTTTAGATAAAAAACTCTGTGTGAAATGCAGTGTTTATCAATATGCTTTTACATAATTTTAATTTATAATTACGTTGTTAATTTCTCAAAAAGCGTCGCAAAAAGGGAACTAACCGCTGCGAGTACTGCAAACCTCCAACGCAGTAATCTCCCTTTGTCGCTTCGTGCCGGGTAGCGTTCACTAAGGGCGCAGGGTACAGTTTCTCCGAGGCCGCTTTCGGAGTCTGTGACTGCGCGCGAACTCTTTTTTACTGAAAATACAAATTTTGTACTGCTAAAATTGTGTTGTTGTATTTCTGTCTTGGAGGGGGGTGGCTTCATGCAAACAACAAGCAACTGGTCTACAGTAATTATCCTTCAGGATTTAATAAGACATATAAGCTCACCCCTACCCCTGTTTTTCCAGTGCAAATTTGGCTAAAATCCTACATATTTGAAAGCCTGCAAAATATTTCCTGAACGAACTTTTGAAATAAAACCCCTTTCCTGTTAATATGTTATCTGTGCCCAATTCCCCAAGCAGATGGAAAGTGTTCCCCATCCAGCTTGATTTTTCAGCATTTGTCATTGAAATACCTCACCGTCAAATTATTCTCAGATTCAGCCGAGCAGACTGTGTTTTCATCCGGTTACTATTCAACTCAGAACATACAAAGCTACCATCCATGCATTTTAGCCACCATGATCAGATTTCTTATTGCACAAACTATACATAATTAAAAAAGAATCTCACATTTTAAATTTAAACAATGATTTTAATGCATTAAATTCAAGGGTTTCCCAAATATTTAAAAAATCGACCGGGACCAAAGTGCGAAACTGTACCCTGCCCACTAAGGAATGGAAATCATGATAGGCTAATTTTTTAAGCTATGCAAATATTTATAGTTTTCTATAACCAACGATTTCAAAAATGATGACCTTTTGTTTTAATAAAAAAAAGATAGTTGGCATCTTTGGCCTCTATGAATAAAAATACCCAAGTAGCCTACTTCCCATACTAGGCCTAAATAATCCGCCAATGACAAGACATTTAGGATCTGGCCAGAGTTCCGCGTGTATTTTTTAATAGCTTTGAAGTTAACACACGGAATTTGTTTTGTAAAGCAAAATAATAAAACAAATAAAGGAAACTTTCAAAGCATTTAAATTAAGAACAAAAGATTAGGACAATGACGCCTGCCATTAAGTGGACTTCTAGCCTGATGGTCGAGGGTTCTAGCCACCGGACCTCTAACCACTGCCCAAAATTTAACAGTAGGGGCAGTGCAACTGCTGCGAAGGTAGGCCTAGGCCTAAGCAATATCGTCTCATTAAGAGCGATGAAAAATGTTAAGGCCTAAACCACGCCGTGACGGACAGGTAACCAGAGGTGTTAAACAAAATAAAAACAAAACAAAACAAAATGTATATTAGATGGAATACTGACATCTTACGACTTTTTCAAATGTATATGTGAAATTTCCGAACCAAGTTAGTCCTGCGTCAAATATTTGTTTCTGTAAATAACATGCACCAATATTGGTCATATTAATTGTTATATTTTATTCTTTTAAATGAGAGAGGGAGAGAACTGTAAAATGTTACAGTTTTCACGTCAAATTCTAGATTTTAACGTTGTTCCACTCTAAATTGTCATTTTCGGTCAATATATTCTGGTAAAAACCTTTTATACTGTAATGTTCATGACAAGAAACGAACATAGCTCTAGATAAGTGATGATGATGAGAAGTACGATAAATATTTAACAACTAGGGAATGGTTAGACGGACGGACGAATGAAACATATCGCTGTTTCGAATCTCCAACGAAGATGAGCCCGTCTCTCAGACAGTGTCTTGCAATCTATCCATGTTGACTGTTGACGCCTATATGTATATTTTCAAAGTTTTAAATTTAAACTTTTTCAGCTGACCACACCATCCGATGCACTACGAATGAACCCGATGAGAATTACAGACGTAAACAAACTGTTTATAATGTCACGCTTGGTAGAGCCCGGGCGACACATGATAGCCGACACGCCACTAATCCATAACCGTATAGAATAAACTTTACATTGAGTACTTTAAATTTTCGTGTATTTACTAGCTACTTATAAGTATTTATAAGCACACGGCAATGTTTTCAAACTTTATACAGAATCGTGGTCTTCGTGTGTTGTTGGAATATTTCTGTCTTTCCGGCAGAAACTACAAGACACCGAAAGTAACGAAACCCAAACGAAGTTTGGAATTCTTGTTTATAACCAACTATCTGATTGGACGAAGTTAAAAATAGAGTGTCGGAAATTTCCGTAGTTTAATCTATACCAGTCGCGCAGCATTGTGTACGTCACAACATATCGATTCGCCTCGAGGCAAAGTAGGATAACACAAACCGTCAAAAGAGAAGTGGTTTAAATCTAAATTTTTGGTTGATTTGTTTGGTTTAAACAATCAAATATACTTAAATTCGAAATGAAAATGTCGGACGAGGATTATTCCATCAGTACCAGTTGTGTAGTGGCGGATTTAATGAGTTATAGACTACAAAAAGCCGGTTATACGTGGCAAATTTCACCAACAAGAAACTGTCCAAATAACCCAGTTACCGATACAATGCGCAAGCTATGTGAAGAATTTGAAAAGCGATATGAGAAACAATTTGCGGAAATGTTTGCGGATTGTTCAGCCGTTGAAATGAATCAAGACAGTTACATAGCCGTTTTAGACAATGTTATAACACAAGACATTCACTGGGGACGGATTGTTGGTGTTTTTACCTACGCAGGTGCTATGGCGGTTTACTGTATGAAAAGTAATAAAAAGGACAAAGTAGATTTAATCCGAGAATGGACCTGTTCATTCGTTCATCGTAAAGTTGAAAATTGGATCAACCAGAATGGGGGATGGGTAGGTATTTTGAAACTCTCGAGTGTACAAGAGAAAATTACAATGTTAAGCAACAATCAGTGCCACCTGTATGCAATCAATTATCGGCGCCTGACTGTACTCGCATTTTGCATCGTTGCCAAGTTATACATTAGCGGATTCGAAGAAACAGGATTTCTCAATGTGCTTTGGTTGTCAGAATGTTTAAATGGTTTCGTCCGACGGGATTGATAAATTATTGATAGGTATTGACAGTTTGACAAGCACTATCGATGGGATAGTTTTTAACGATAAAATCAGATTTGTGCATCAATCATTTAATGAGTAAACATCAAGCTAGCGCTTAAACAAATATATTAAGATAGGCCTAATGCAAATAAGAGTTTTAACCGTTTTGGGATACTATCTTTAATAAATATTTAAAAAGTAAGAGATGAGATAAATGTCTGCAGACACATGCCAGCAAATTCCAATTCTTGCAAGTTTCTTCATGAACAAAAGATTAAATGAACTGATAGAATTGTTTTATGTCAAAAGAACAAGAATGCGTTATAAATGGGTTTTAAATTGCCTTTTGTTTACACGCGTTTAACATACTTAGGTCGTTTGACAAGGTATATATTTACGACCAACGGAGAGCAATTATTTAAAAATGTATTATTTAAACTAGGTCAGTACATTTTCTTTTGAACAAAGAGTGACATTCCATGGCTTGACATAATCACACCGATTTGTGCTATTAACCTCAATGACAGACAAAGATGACGAGCAATGCACGAGTTTTACTTGCAATTTTTAAAAATACATCATGATTGTTATTATTATTTTAGTTATGTTGACCTAACCCTTTTTGTGGAGGTCGCGTGAAACAAGAATTCATAGGGATTGGGGCAGTTCAATCAGTTCAATAGATAAACATTCGACAAATCATCAAACTTTATCAGTGGAGAATACCTCATTCTGACACAGGATTGTCGTCAATTCTATCAATTTATACAATTGTATGCTAGTTTAAAATTATTTCTTATCTATAATAAATTGACTAATTATCACAGCTCGTGGCTATGACATTTAAAAGTTCATGTACATTATCATGTTTATTTCTTGTCAACACCATGCAGTACCAAGTAACCATCCTATTTACATAAATAATTATCAATTAAATAGCCAAATAAAGTAACGATCTGATTTGTTACAATGTACTTGAAGGCACTTCAGTTTGCTAAGTCATCGAAATGTACCACTTATATACAGTGAAATAAGCTGTGTGTGTTTTGGTATAGCACGTCAGCATGATTTATGGTGTTGATAAGTATTGTGCCTAAGGTAATAAAACTGAGTTTGGAAACCAGTCTCAAATCTCAAGCATCTGATTGGCCAATCAGATGCTTGAGATTTGAGACTGGTTTCCAAACTCAGTTTTATGACCTTCAGCTTTGGTCTCGTTGTGGGGCAATTAACCAAGAAAACACCGAAGTGTGCCTGCTAAAAAGATTTCCATATACGTCCTGATCAGGATGAAGGAAGTTTTGAACATTTTAACAGTTTTAGTTTCCTGTTTAAACAATATGTTCCTTATGATTCAAAATATACAGTTTCCTGTTCAAATATTGTTCCTGATGTATCAAACGTTATCGTTTCGTCTACTTATGTTTTACAGAAAGGATTGGTGGATTTCTACAAGAACGGACAACCAAAACAGGAAGCGCAAAACAACGGTGGATGGGGAATTCTCTTGGGCGGTGCACTCGGCGCTTTTGCCCTCGGGGCTCTGATTGTAAACCGGGCATAATCTTCAACGTCACACAATTCAAGAAAATCCTCTGGGACCAATGTCCAGTTCGTCCTACGTTTCCATGACAAAGTTTTCCCTGCAAAACTTCTCTTCAGCTCCAAGAATGCTCTTACAGCTTAGAAGCATTGGCGCAGAACGAGTGAGGTGAAAGAGATAAAAGACATGACGTAGGAACTGATCGTGCAATAAATGTTGAACCGGCCACTGCGCATTAACTGATGTGTGCATGGTGGGTGGCCTGTAACGCTCTAGCAAAACGTGTGCTTCTAGTTCAATTTTGTATCTTGCATTTATAATTTCATATAAATATAAATATTCATTTATATTATTTATTTGTCATTAACGTGTTTCATTGTATAATGCCATAATGTCATTTGTAATTGAACTATTAAACTGTTATTGCTGATAAAAATTATTTGTGCCACGAAAGCCTCGAGTCATTTAGTGCTTAAGGTACTTTTTAAGTATTGGGCAATGTTGGGCAATGGTTTCTGTTTCTCGGAACACTTAAAATTGACGTAAGCTTTATTTTCTGTAAGTGTTTCAAGGCCCTTCACTTATCTCAAAAAATGTAAGTGGGTGGACATATCTGATACGTTAACGGGTGGTTTATTTGTTGATCACTAGAACAAACCTATCTGATCTACCTGTATTATCTTAATAGTCTAGGTATTATTAACTCGGCAGTCTTGGTAAAATTACCGTGGCTGTTAAGTCTTGGCAAAATTACGTCGGCTGTTGAATATAAAGTTGTTATACGGTTACGCTTAGATGAGTTTTTGGCAAAATGGGTTTTAATTTCGTATACATCGTTGCCCATGGACGACTTATCCAAATTAGTCGATATTATGTTTTAAGGTGTCTTTTTACAGTAGGTGAGAAATTGAATTTGTGCATGTGCGTGTAAAACAGTTTAAAGATACATGTAGTTGAAATGAGAAGTCATATTGCGCAATGTTAACCGATCATGAACCAGACGGCTGAAGTGAAGTAATTAAAACAGTTTTTAAGCTTCACCTATTTCTTACTCATCAGAGATAATGTTGATGTAAACAAAGTCTGAATAGTCTAGGGTATCGGGTCACACGTTCGTTAGAAGTATACATTACATCAATTTAAATCTGTTCGGTTAACAAACGAATCATTCAGTTGTATTTAAATTTTAAATCTTTACGTCGAGAACTGTATGAAGAATTAGTAATAAGTTAAAACCCCACTGATCTAAAATATTGTATTGATGTTGATAATAACAGAGTTTCTTTTTATCAAACATTTCGAGCGCATGTGTGTTTTATACATGTATATACAGTGCTTGTTTTTGTCATGAGTCATCATAACATGTTGTTGTTTGTTAAATTTTACCGAAAAAGAATTAAATTACACAAAATAATATGTCTCAGTTGAATTTCATTTATTACTTTTTCTACAAGGGACCCAGCGACTGTAATTACTGGAGCATAATAGCTGAACTATTCACCTACAATATTAATACAACGGCATTTATTATTTAATGAAAATTTGTGTTGCTTAAATCTCACGGGAAAGTTTGCCAATTGATCAAATAGTTGAACAAAACTGTTGGAAATATGCCATGGAATTCATTGTATAGATTTTTATTGTTAAGGAATGTTGAATGTAGAAAATCTATATCGAATATTTTAAATGACTGAAGTTATCTGAGATGACCGTCATTTCAAGTGAATTGATTTTGGCTTAAAGAATAATTTGTCTTTATTGATCACGTATCTCGACCCATATATTGTCATTTAACTATTGTCGTTCATGTTTAAAAATACCGTCGAGCGTCAATGCTACATAAATAAGTAAGAAATGGTTCCATCAGTACAATGGAAATGACGAAGTAACGTCATATCGAACAGCAGGGTTGGACATAATGGTTGTCAAAATCCACATGCACAAATTACTCAGTGTCGTGAAATCTAAGCGTAATTCTGAAACGCTTCCAAACATACAACCATTTAAATTATAACACAGTACTGGAGACTTTGTTTTTACTCACTGTAGCTTGGCCAGCCGCCCCACACCAGCTGACCGTTACTTATAAACCCGTTTTCTTGTAAAATGAGTCAATTCACTGATATTGTTCCATTCTATCAATATATGCGAAAACTCACCGTAAATAGCATAGTTCTAAAAAATATTCCATATTCTAAGTTTATATTTGAAGCAATGGAATACGGAAAGTTTTAGAGCTATCATTTTGACGGTTAAGTTTCGCATATTTTGATGGAATGACCTAATATTAGTGAATTGACTCCGTATTTTCACAAGACAAAGGTTAATAAGTAAGTGTTGGTAGGGGGAAGGGGCGACTGGCCAAACGCCAGTGTGTTTACTAGGTCAGTCAAGTTTCTACAATCTATTTAAGCTCAAGTCATTTCTTGGTTCTGAATTATATTGAACACAGAATTATTGCGTTATGTATGTGAACAAATTGTAAAAAAACACCATATGATAGGTTCAAAGGGTTCTTAATAACCATCCACCGGGCCTTCCATCAAGTTGTTTAACGCCATCCTACCGAAAGACATTAGTTATAGTTTAGGCAGCACAGAGTTCCTTATTGTAGGCTAAATAGTGCAACAAAGTTGGATTCAAAATTTACCAATCACGTGACAGAGCTCAGACTGGATTCCTATCGCAATTTTATGACCCTGGACGATAATGTGTATCGATCACGTTTTGTTTTACAGAATTGTTGGAATTTCTTCATGAGTGTATATTAATGGTAGAGAAAGAAGGATTATATTGCACGACGGTTTTCTGAGAGAATTCATCAAAGGTGCCTACTCGAGCACCATTGGTCTGTTCACTTCAATAGTTGTCTTTCCCCAAACAAACCACAATTGAGGCAATTAAAATACAGCATTTTTGCCTGTTCTTTCGGACTACCGAAAGTAATATAAAAGCCATGATCTAATTCAATAGTTTTATTTCAATGGTTGGAAGTTTTAAAAAAGTACATTTAATACATATTTTAACGCAAGAAAGTTGATATTCTTTCTGAAAGTATTAATCTTGCATACATTTCTCAATTTACATTCTAAATAGGTTCGAATCGATTAAATTGTGTTATCTGATCGTCAAATAACCGAGTTTAAGGTTTTGAAAACAAGTCATGGTTTAAGAATGGGATATCCCTTTTTTAATATTAAAATTGTTGTGGGTATTGGCAAGTTCCAGTTTAAGTTTTTGCCAGTGATTCCATAAAATTACCTTCGAAATCTCTTTGGGTATATCAAAAATATTAAAAATATAAAAGCACAGCGTTGTAGACAAAACGTCTTTTGTATTTTCTCTTCATTTTGGATAAACATAATTTGTATTCAATTAGCATCGGTCAATTAATTCGTTGAACTATAAACACATGCCTACTGTATGTAAACAAGTATCAATAGAATGCTATTTTCTTTCTTCAACGATTACTAATACGGAGTCTATCGTATGATGTTAGTAGCCGTTAACCATAAACATTTGATGTTTACTAGATACCTGCACATCAAGCGAGTACTCGACAGTACCCAATTTTATAACGTAAAACTGACTTATATGCACTACTGAATTAACTATACGGTATATCCATAATAATTTCATGTTTAGAAATTAGGCAAAACATATTATATGACCCCACATACTAGCTTCAGTAATAAACATTTTAACAGCCTGTGACATCGGGTTGATGAAAGACCGGTAATATATCCTCACATACCCTGTCAAGAAAACAAATAACTATATAGCATTAATTAAAGGCCAACCGTTAAACTATATATTTTCTTACGTATGTGTTCATACAATGAAAGTTAAAATCAATTCCGACTCTTGAATTTAGAAGTTAAAGTTCTGGTCCAAATATTACTAACACCCTTGCTCAAACTGAATGTTCAACTCATCATATTTTATACAATGTGGGTAAATGTTGGTTATTTACTTGGAATACTTAATACAAATGAAAAATCTTCATATTATCATGGAGATATTTTAAATAACGCTTATAACGTTTCTACTCAAAATTTATTTGGTAGTTTTGTAAACAGAATATACGGACAATAAATTTACAAAACTGCAGGTAAAACCATAAATAATACATAAATTTATTCATAAATCTGCCAATAAAGTTGTGTACGCGAACCGTCTACTTTGTAATCAACGTGGAAGCCACCGAAAACGACAAAACGCATTGGTTTGTAATATAATAAAATCTCCAATCCCGTAAATAACAGCCCAAACCGCAAACAGACAAATGTTTACTTTGTTTTTGTTCTAATCGCAGATCTTATTTCCCCTAACTGTTAATGCTCTCATTTTCGTGGGCATAAAATTTGGTGGTTATCCGTTCGGCATCATTTTTGGGTTTAGGAATCTCAAATTTCTAAATTACGTTAAACTGTATGATTGTTTAGTTCTACATTTCGTGGTGTTTTTGAATTCGTGGTTTTATCTGTCTGCAAAATCCACGAAAATTGGTAACCCACGAATATTTCAGTACGAAAACCATAATTATGTTTTTGTGTTGTTGCCGACACGAAACAAAAACAAGAATAGATATACAATTACACGTATAAATGATACAGTAACACTCTATATTTAATTGTGTATCTTTTAGGAAAACAGTTGTTTGACAAAATTTAATGTTGTTTAGGTGAATTTACTGAACTTAGGGTTTTATTTACTGAACTTAGAGTTTTATTATTTATGTTCTAAAATAGAAATTTCTCATAACATAATCGTCCAGCTAAACAGACGGACTTTTTTACATGTGTTTTACTACATAATTATACTCGTACACGAACTAGATATAACTTGTACGAGACCCATCAAGTTTCCTAATACATCTGCTAATAAGATTGCGCCCTAAAAACTTAGCTTTGGCAGGGGATTCTGTAGTTTCAGATTTTCGAGAGGAAGGTGGTTTTGAATTGTTAATTATAATTGAAATGGTTATTATAAATAACCAGCAAACACGGGGAACCAACAGTCCATTATAATAATTATGACTGCTCTTGTAATGAGAAGCTTTTTAAATTAGAAGGATGATTAAACTTGGATCAAAATGCATAAATTCAAAATTTGATGACGTGTATTCGTAGTGCTTATATATACATAAAAGTCAGCCGGAGTTTTGCGTTATAAAGACCAAAGATTCCATTCAAGAAATACGGACAAGCATGAGCAGACACATCGGTAGTAACACCATCTTTTGGCTAGCTGGATAGAGACATCGGGAACACAAATCTGTATGATCATTGTTTTAATTACTTTAACGATCAATAATTATTGTTCGTCGTAGATAGAAAGCTAAATTTGCCCCTAGTAGGTGGTTTTCTTCTAGTGTTTTTTTTTCTATTAAAGTTAATTGAAACTTGTATTATAATAAGTCTTTAGCCTAGCTCAAGTGGAAACATTAAACACGGCTTCATGTACGACATAAGGAAGTAACTGGGGAAGTCCGTCAGAGATCACACAGTCATTAAGTACTTCCGCCCGTAAGTGTAGATAATTGAAGAAAATATTTAGGGTTTTTTAACCAAAATCTTACCGAATAAATCTGGCGACTGTGCTCTAATCAGCATTTATAGAGTTACTTAGCTAATTGAATATTTCATGTTTTATTAACACGAGATACAGCTTATGTACCATGGGCGAGCAGTATAGATCCAGATCTGGATCTACACTGCTCGCTAACAGAATCCTTCGGTTATTTCTAACCAAGAAACGGGTAGATACTGATCAGAAGGCACAGATATGCTGATCTAGATCTACTCTGTTTGCCCGTGTAAATTACTAGTAAAGCGTAACAATAGAGTAATGGGTTAAATTTTGTTTAGCTATGATAACAACTGATGAGATTTTTCTGTATTATAATCAATCCAAACGTGGTACGGCATGATAGAATATAACAATTATATTTTACATATCTTAAAATTGAATAGACCACCAGATCCATGGACCAGTTAGAAATAGTGGTAAAGATAAGATATTTGAACTTCGGATAATATTTGTTGATGATTAGCACTGATTGATTGAACGGGGAGACATTTTACAGCCGCCGCACGATATATACAATCAACGCTATTGTAATATTAAAAGTGATAAAACGACGACTTTGAAAGCCAACGAACCCGAAGAAATATGAAACAATGTTGATTTAATATCAGTAATGAAAATTCATAGTACTAGAGGCTTATGTAAGTTGTTACATGATTTTATTTAGCTGATATTATTTAACATACACTGTAATAAAGTGCGAAAGTTGACAGCGATTGTTTGTCGCGTGAAAAAAAAACTGGACCTTATGTTGAGAAACTTTGCTTAAAAAGGGTACATAACACAGAGACAATATTTTACACTGGGTTGATACTCGTTCTTCCCCTTGCAATTTCATTTAAGCTCCACTGATTCATATCCCATAGATTGACACAAGTTCTGAATTTAATATTGGGTCAAGCCCTTAATCTCTTACTTTGTTGAATAGAACCCTCTTAGAAACACAATTTAACCCCACTTTCATCATAACATGACCACTAAACCTTTTCGGCGTTTTAGCCAGAATTGTATCACCACAGTCTCTGTGGAACTTATCAATGCATTCTGTTTAAAAATACATGCTGCTTTAAACCGAGGAATTAAGAAAATGTTATTTTCTCTAGCTTTCTACACTGGCTGGGAAAAGTTGGCTGTTGAGCTGCTGTGGCGGCTGGGATACTTTGGCTGCTGGGAAAAGTTGGCTGCTGGAATACTTTGGCTACTGAAGTAGCCAAAGTATCCCAGCCGACACAGCAGCTCAGCAGCCAACTTTTCCCAGCCGCCACAGCAGCTCAGCAGCCAAAGTATTCCAGCAGCCAACTTTTCCCAGCAGCCAAGTATCCCAGCCGCCAGAGCAGCCCAGCAGCCAACTTTTCCCAGCCGCCACAGCAGCTCAGCAGCCAAAGTATTCCAGCAGCCAAAGTATTCCAGCAGTCAACTTTTCCCAGCAGCCAAAGTATCCCAGCCGCCACAGCAGCCCAGCAGCCAACTTTTCCCAGCCGCCACAGCAGCTCAGCAGCCAAAGTATTCCAGCAGCCAACTTTTCCCTGCAGCCAAAGTATACTAGCCGCCACAGCAGCCCAGCAGCCAACTTTTCCCAGCCGCCACAGCAACTCAGCAGCCAAAGTATTCCAGCAGCCAACTTTTCCCAGTAGCCAATTTTTCCGAGCCGCCACAGCAGCCCAGCAGCCAACTTTTCCCAGCCGCCACAGCAGCTCAGAAGCCAAAGTATTCCAGCAGCCAACTTTTCCCAGCAGCAAACGTTTCCCAGCCGCCACAGCAGCTCAGCAGCCAAAGTATTCCAGCATCCAACTTTTCCCAGCAGCCAACTTTTCCCAGCCGCCACAGCAGCGAAAGTATAACAGCAGCCAAAGTATCTGCTAGGCTGTTGGGCGGCCAACTTCACGCTGCCAGGCTGATAGGCTGCTGGGCGGCCAACTTCACGCTGCCTGGCTGCTTGGCTGCTGGGCGGCCAACTTCTCGCTCCCAGGCTGCTAGGCTGCTTGGCGGCCAACTTCACGCTGCCAGGCTGCTAGGCGACCAACTTCACGAACATGATATACTTGCCTTAATACCTACCACTTCTTACAACCACTGTGCCTCACTTTCAAATCGTATTAAGTCGTTTTTAGCTTTACATTCGTGATATTGCTGCAATTAAAACATAATCAAATATATACATATCCCGTCAATGATGGTAAAAGTTCTATCACTACCACCAAAGCAGGGTTAATAATTTGATCAGTGCTGTTTCTTTCAGTCATTTTACAATACAAATATCAGTACATAATTGTTCACTCATAAAGCCATTATTCAACGATTCTGCATTTACGCCGTATCACGTATGCACTTCGAACAGAAATCTTAATCTGAAACAAACTTATGTTTTAGGCCTAACTCTAGTAATCATATCTATAATCATATTTCAATACTTATCACCCCATTACAAGATTTAACTTATAAATATTAACTTAGAATTTCCTCTTTTCCACATATATATTTAAGTATTTATGAGCGTACATGTAAGTTACATTTCGGGGACATATGTCAATTTTCAGTGACAGCTCTTGCATTCTATTTAATTTTATGTGTTTTACTGGAGAATATTTAGAATGTTTACAAGTCGTCTCTAGCCAATAACTATTACTTTACACTATCTCGAACATATATTGACTATAGCCTATTAACATGGGCAAAAATGTAAATGCAGATTACCGCCTTTGCTATCAAAACTCGGGTTGAGCGCGACTCAGTATATACTTCAGTAAACTACAAATTTTGATCAGTCCAAGAATACGTGTTTACGTGACATTTGAGCTGAAGTTTATAAAACTGAGATTAGAAACTAGTCTCAAATCTCAAGCGTTTGATTGGCGTAAATGGCAGCCAATTTCAAATCTTGAGCATCTGATTGGCTGAAATAGCGACTGGTTAAACCATACTCTAGAACGGCGGTTAAGTTGGATCTCGGAAGCTAACTTCATACTCATCCCATGATATTTCCATTTGCAACTGTTTGTTTTGGTTTTATTATTAAAATAGTGTCAAATGTAATGTAACTGTTTATCAACTTCTTACAGTAATTCATATTCTCTCGCTGTTTAAGTGACGGCATTGATATCAAGGTCAAAGAAACCCAGAATAAAGAAATAGTTAAAACGATTTAAGTGATGAATTAATTGTATCATTATCAGCCCCAAATCTCATTATTAAAGTGAGAAATGCAAATCAAGAATCTTAACATTCCGGGAACAAATCCTCTTAATAAAATCAGCAAGAATCAGGAGATTCTGATTCAGAGAGAAACTAGCTCCAAGGTTATAAAACTGAGCATGGAAACCAGTCTCAAATCTCAAACATCTGATTGGCTGAAATGGCGACTGGTCGCCATTTCAGCCAATCAGATGCTTGAGATTTGAGACTGGTTTCCAAACTCAGTTTTATAACCTTCAGCCCTGATTGCGTTTCATTTCGAGACTTCTCTAAAAATAAAAAGAAAAATTATTGTAAGAACGTGTTCTTCGAAACATTTCCTGATTGTCGTCGTGTTATATTATCTCAATTAAGTATGGTTAGTCAATAACACTATTCTCGGAATAATTGTTCTTTGATCTGTTATGTGTTTCTGTTTCTCCCTTTGGTATTTTAAATTTATTATGCTTTTAGGTGAGGATAATTTTCTCTGAAGATGTCTAATCTTATTCAAAGTACGCAGACATCCGTTATAAGTCATGGATCTAAAAGTGGTTATAAGGACAGCGTATATTTCCATGATAAAAAATATCAAATGTTAAAAAGCACATAATTAATATTGACACGCATTTCAGTTTCTAACCTTTCCTGCAAAAACTTACTCGTAAAACAGCCAAATGCAGAAGATTCCATGTTAAAGCCTAAAAAATGCTTTATTGTTTTTGGCTGTATGCTTATTTCGTACTTAATAATGTATAAAGACTTGTAAATCACGCTTAGATTAATGGAAATTTTATGTATATTATAAAATCTGCCTTAAACTTAATATCTTTGACATTTTTGTTTTTAACATGTTTTAAAAGACTCACAAGTACCCATTCTCGTGACTTAAGGGGATTATAATGCGTATTTGGACTATAAAATGTTATTTTTACCGCGAAATGCCCAATAAGTATTGTCGTCTGCTAAAATTTCTGACATCATTTCAAGGATAAAGTCACTGTTCGGTTAAATTGTCAATATATTTGAGATTATGTGGGCAATATTGTCGTTTTCAAAATAATATATATAACAAAACCATTTTAAATAACATTAATGCATTTATATTTGCCTATCCCCTTCTCCGTTAAAAGACTTAAAAACAATAACACATCCTGGAACACCGGCGCTTCCAATTACAGGTGGCTTTCAACACATACAGCGCTCGATAAGCAATTTTGGAAGTTCGTTGGTGTTTATATTTTTTTATTGTATCCCCGGTAATTCAAACCTTTATTAAAAATGATATCTGCGCCCTGATAAATAATTGATGACTATATTCTAGGAGTGTCACAACATTTCATATTGAAAAAAATACGACGAGTTAAACGCGAAAGATTGACACCCTTAATACACTAACACCAAATAACTGACCACTTCTCCACATGTCTGAAGACTTTTCTCTAGCTGTACTTGTTGAGTCCCCAAAAAGTACATACATTTACTATGGGAGCCGTTTTGAAACGACTTACCATCATTATTTATTTATCAGCGAAATAACTTAAACATAAGCAGGAAAGTAACTCAAACTTTGGGGTTTATCTTGACAATATCTTGAAAAGACTTACTCTGCAAGTCAAATATGTACTGTTTACATATATAATGGTAATAAGTTTTCTTTTTAACTAGGTTCACCAAATGAATATAGGTAGAGGGAATCTCTCAGGCCCTTTCACACCCTGTCATGTTCTCTCTTGTGAAAAACCATTCTTCAATCTGGGACGTAATAGAGATATCCACGTTTCTATGTATTGTACAACATAAATGATTGAACGGGACTATGTTAGGATTACTTCTGTCTATCAATAGATAAATAAATCATGCCAAGCCAGCGATATTTTCATAAATGACGTTTACAATTGATTCTAAATTTCCTCTTAACAATTTAAAGCGGCATTACTTCACTTTCAACCCGCTCTTGTATGAAATATTATATGTATTTGGAACTATAGGCGCAAATTTGCAGCATTAGTTCGGGCAAATAAAATTTTAATTTACTAAAATAAATTTGGACTAAAAGCGAAAGTAGGATTTCCGAAACGTCACAGAAATCGAGATCGCGCATGAAGTGGTCTCTTCGTCTTTGCTAAAAATACCGTAGCTCCATTATATTTAGCTTCTTAAAAGTTCGTTAACGAAAATTTAACAATATCATTGAAAATCCCGTCTATAAGAAAAAATTCGAACGGATTTTTTGTTTTCTGTTAGAGAGTTTATATATTGGAGTCTATATGGACAAATATGATTTTTCAATAGTATATTCTTACTTATGTTTAGGTCTGGGGCTTTAACTAAGGAAACTGAGGAATGAAATAAATACAAAATCACAACAAAACAACAAAAAGCAAAACAAAACAACTACAAACAAGTGCATTCACTGAAGGTACGAAAAGAAACAACCGATCCCAGATATCGCTTCTTTCATTTATGTACTTTCCAGACATTGCGAAAACAATAGCGGACGATCTTAGAATAGAAACAGACGTTTTACTGAATACCTCTAAGAGTACTTAAATAAATCTTTCACAAAGTGATATATTGAAAATCGCATTTGATGGTTTTCATTACAAAACCCAGTTAAGTTTGGTTTCAGTCTACACAAGGGGTGTTCAAAAATTCTCTGAGATAAATTTTCTGGTACTTACTAACATCCACGAATTTTTTTTCCTAAAGACATAAATCGAGCGCTTCACTGCACGAGCCAGTTTATTTAGTTCCGAGTCAACTTTGATCTCAGGCAAACATTACAGCACGCAACATGATGGTTCTAGTAATACTTACTACCACAGTAAAACATAAAAACCATCAGATATTAAGACCAAATTTTCATTGTTCCCTTTATCAGTTTTACACTAATTTCTACATCGTAATTAAGACCTCATTATAATGTCCACTTCTGTCCAATCTCAGTCTCTGTGGTGGTCTTAAATGAAAGGTTTCAGCAGTCAGCCTTTTATTAAAATGTACTCGAATAACAGCAAGGCCAGTGCCATTACAGTTCTGTCACTCTATACAAAAAATTCAGGTAACGTGTAAAAGACGCTTAAATCATATAATTATCAGGCGTCCTCATTGTCTACTTATGATTGTTCCGCATTGTATACTTTACTTCCTAATAATTTAATAAGAGAAAAGCTCATCAGTCTCACAGAAAAAACAACAACTTTCAAACAAGAAAGAATAAAACTTTTATAGCTTGAAATGAACATAGAGTTTTACAGATGGTTCCTATGATTATGGAATTGTCAAGACCTGATTAAAACAGTTTCATTTTACTGGGTAATATTTGTGTAAGATTTGGTACCTTTTTATAAACAAGTTATAGGAATCCCTATGGGTACTAATTGTGCACCCTTTGATGCTGATCTTCTATACTGTTATACTGAAAGAGTCTTAATGTTTAATCTTTCTACCGAACACCAAGATGACATTATTAAAGCCTTTAACAACACCGCGGGGTACCTTGATGATTTGTTATTATAGATAACAACCATTTTCACTAACATTAACCACGGTAGTCAATAAATTTGTCGCATTGTGTCTACTTTTACCTGTAATGCGGGGCAAAAACTGATTTTTCTATCATTTATTTTCAGTATTTGTCACGAATGATCTCTAGTTAATAAATATAACATTATAAACTCCAACGCAAACACGTCAGAAATGCAAGCAATCTTTTTTATTCTCATTCTTTCTATTTAAAATGGTTACGTCAAAATTTAAATATATGATGAAAGAGATGATTTTAATTTTAATATTGTAAATTTTCCGTTTTTAGACGGCCACGATCCTCCTGCAACACTTTACGGGCTTTATATATAAAAGCATCTTAGCTTTTCTAGAACTTGTAGTAATTTTAAAGATTTCCAAAAACGTTATCTTTAAATTTGCATAACAGAAAAACTTTTAAAGCAGGGTTATCGGTTTTACAAATTAAGGAAATTGTTTTGCAAGTATTACCGCTCGGATAACCAGATTTAATTCAAACATACAGGTGCAGTTTAAAATCACTATTGCAACGCGGTATTTTAGAGCCAGTTGTTTTTTAGACTTGATTTATAAACTAAAGAAAATAAAATGCAATGTTAATTTATCCACGTGAATCGTCGGTAAATTCAAAACCATCGGTAAATTCAAAAAGAAAGGTAACCGACATGATATTCTACAGCGCTTTGCATACCTTGTGATTAATTCATGTACAGTTGATCGTTATGCCTAACTCTTGTATTGTGAAATCTCGTAATAGAACCTCGTGCCATCGTGTTCTTGGTGTTTTGACTTCAGGGTCTATGGTCTCGATAAGGTCATTGATTATCCGCCGCTTTGCTTGACAATGCTATTAGCTTCTTATGTTCTATATGTGTGTATGTTTTTTTCATGCAACATTGTCGACTTTGTTAAAGAAAAACCCAGTGGCGTTTGTCAATGGCCTTTCCAAGGCGGTAGCCCCCAAGTTCTCATTTTCGTTAATTGTTTGTGGCGTCAATTTTGAAAATGATCAATTTATAACCATTCTCTCCTTTCCTCTATACCTTTTGGCAGTGTGGGGAGGCGGTGTCTACTAAATGTGGCCATTCCTGATATGCATATTTCATGTTTTTAGTCTGTCTCAAGACCTTTGATATCAACGATGTGTCTCTAAGTCGTCGATTTTAATAGTGCTGCAGATTTTGAAAATCTCCTGTCAAAGTTTATATCTCCGATAACATTGAAGTTGGAGGTTTTCTATTACACTTTTAATACTTAATGAATTTTCTTTTCCACAGGTTTCCCATCGACATAAATATTTCAATTGCTGATCGCTGTTGTAATTGAAATGGCTGTCTGTAAAGTTTTGTATTAGTTATCAACGCAATGTCAGGCCCCAGTTACACAGACGGTCGGTGCCCTATCGGTTATTTTATTTTAAGCTATTCGCTGTTTGGATCGGTTGTCATGCATTATTTTATTTCTGCTTTTATGTGTAAACAGTCATCGGTGATTTACGAGTGTTCCATGGGTCAAACAAATATTTCATGGGATGATGGTACACTATAATTCTCATCTTTTTTTCTATCGGTGCTGAGTATAAGATGATTGGTTGCTTGTCGGTGGCTCATCGGAGATATCGGTTGTAGTCAGGTTGTCGATCGGTGAAAACCGTTTTTGACGACAGGATGCCGATCGGTGATGATCTGTTGTAGACAAGTTCTCAGGAAAATATTTTCACCGATCGAGAATTTTAAACATGTCTAAAAATCCCGATTAGTAATTTTTCACCGACGAAACTCATCTTTCCCCAATAGCAATTGATAGGTGGCAAACAGGTTACCTATAATTGATATCGATGGTAAATCCCTTGTCATCGGTTCACTACATAATATAGCTAAAAAATCTATCGATCTGTCACCGATGGCTATGTGTAACTGGGGTTTCACATCTTGCGAATTCATATATATCGTTTAAGAAAAAACAAATATCATGTCACAGAAATATATTTGTTAAAATTTATAGCATTAGGAAATAAATTGCATTGTTAAAATGCCATTATCAAAATAGGACATTAATTGTTTTCGCCAGAAACAATTAAATGTTACAGTATTCGTTTAAAGACAGAGTGTTCAAAGGTTCAATGATACTGGGGATTTTCGCTGGCCTTAACAATTTTATGTGAAAAACGTTGCATTAGTAAACATTATTTACGCGACGATACGGCAGAAGTCAGGGCCGTAGCAAAAATTTCATGGCATTTGGCGTTTATTTGGGGGCTTTTTTCACACAATAATTTTTTCTCGTTTTTTTACAAAATAGTATTAAGTAAAAATTATTATTTATGTATTCACGCGTAAAGATTTTAAGTTGGGTGATATTTGAACTATTTCACAATAGAAATACGATAAGGCTACCGGAACCTGTTGGAATTCATGATAACAAGGCCTTCATACTTGTAATAATTTCATCAGATGTTTTCAAAGCATAAAAGGCTGTTACCCGAGGCTAGTGCTACAATGGCTACGTCGCTGGAAGTTATTTAAACATCATTCCAAAGTTGAATACACACACTTAACTTGTTTTCGCATATTATCTTTACTACCTAGTACAATGTAATGGAAACACTGATTTCGGATAACTGCAACGTTAAGACAATAAAATTTGTCGTAAACAACAACATTTAATGAATAGAAATTAGTCTCATTTTAAACTACAAGTACTTTAATGGCACATGAAAAGTTTTAGGGTAAGCCTTTAGCTTACTCGCAACGCGGGTAGTTAGCTTTAAAACAGAAGGTTTAATTACATATATTAAGGAGCCGCATGCCATTTAGTGAAACGTTTCATCTAATAAGTTTGCTTTGTTTCTGTTAATTGCACTACACTATATTTTACAATGGATTACTTGAAAAGGAAACATAACGTATTAAACAACAACAACAACAACAACACATTTATTAGCATCTCAGCAATATAGCCTTTGGCTAATTTACAGAACAATGATGGTATAACTATCTATTACGCATGCAATTTAAGACATTTTACAAGACATATAGACAATGTAACAATGGATCACGTAACAACAATATTATAAAGAAGATTTGATTTCATGTGGACAACCAGCGATTAATTTTCATAATAATGTTTTGTTTTTTTTGTTTTTATGAAAACGGGTTTTAAATGTATTGATAAATGACCTGTGCCTCTAAAGTTCGCTAAATATTGAAAAACAATTGTCCAAAAGATTCCCATGATTAATTTCTGCTGTTTGTTCCTTCGTTGTCATTCATGCCAGAACGGCTTCATTTTTTTTGCAGAAATTGCTTTGACTCGAACTTATTTTAAATTTCTGAAAATATAAAAATGTGAAATTATTAGATAAAGACCGAACCGATTTTGTCTTGAGAATCAAATAACAATCTAATAACATTCTAAAAAAACTGTACGTGAAATTTTGAATTTCAAAAGATAAGATGCCTTAACAAGAAAAATCACTCTTTATATTGTATAATGTTATATGTGAATAAAAGGAACAATAAGATGTTAAATAACAGCTGTTTTATTTCTCTCTTCTTACCGGTCCACTGGTGAGCATTTCCATTACTTCCCCTTAACAGGATCGAACAAACCGAGCCGGCAAATTCCTTTAATACGTAAGTTTCGTAAAAGAACAAAAGGTAACCAAGTGACTTTTACGGACAGACACAATTTAAAATTTATTTTTTAAATTTATGTCATAATTGTTTATACAATGAAACTTCCCAGACGTGAACTTCACGACATATTCATTTTCAAGTTTCAGCTGGCAAAGAAATGTTATCGGACGGATTTCCCACACGGAAATAAGAAACTGGGCTGAAGGTTATAAAGCTGAGATTGGAAACCAGTCTCAAATCTCAAGCATCTGATTGGCTGAAATGGCGACTGGATGCTTGAGATTTGAGACTGGTTTCCATGCTTAGTTTTATAACCTTGGGCACTGCCTACAGCAAGTATAAACAAGCGTCTCAAATATCTGTATCCGACTTTTTAATGACTATTGTCTGCATTTTACATCAAAACTTAAAAATGAAACTGAAGTAACTTTAACGCCAGACTGTAAAAATAGCTGCCAATTTCATTGAAATTAAACAAAAGTTATTAAATTGATCAGAAGGAAACATTAAAATCTATCGAAAACGACATACAAGTAGGTTATTAGAAATAGATAATTTGAGCCTGTTCTTTGACAATAAAGGAATATTAAAATTACTGTCCAGACACCAAAACTAAGGTTAAATCATAACCAAATCACAGCGGTCTCCTTTCTTGCTTATTAACTAGCTGTGTGGAATTTTAATATGTGCTAACTCTTATATTTACATTAAGAGCAGCACAATTTGATACACGATGGCTTGCAAAAGACGGTGAATTTTCAAGTAATTACTGCTACACGTGGGAGTTCTTGTCCAAGGTTATAAAACTGAGCAGGGAAACCAGTCTCAAATCTCAAGCATCTGATTGATAAGCGACTGGTCGCCATTTCAGCCAATCAGATGCTTGAGATTTGAGACTGGTTTCCAAACTCAGTTTTATAACCTTCAGCCCTTTTAAAAAGAGAATCACCATAATAGCAGTTATAAAACGACGTAAAGTATAAACCAGAGAATGGTTAAAAGTTCGACAATTATAAATAAACTGAAAGAAATATGCGTTTTTCTTTCTTATTATAGTCGCAGTAAAATTACATTTCCACATTTTACGAGGAGTGTTCGAAAAGTAATGCAAATGCAAAATATATTGTAGAATATATATCTATTTTTAAATGTTTTAAATTATTTGTAGATGTATCAATCATTCCTCTATATACCCTTAAAATTTCGGCCAGTTTTGAGTACAAGAAAGTAGCTGTGTCAGAACCTTTCTATGGTATATAAAGGTCTCTGCGAATATTCCGTGAATAAACAAAAACAAGATCGCTTCATCATCGTTTCTTATTCCTGAATTATTATTTTGCAGAAATTTTGATTTCCTGTTAGAAAAAAAATTTGTACTAAAGAGCAAGTCCAAAAGAAAAACACATTTTCGATGAAGTGTTAATATAAATACTATTTAATGGAATCTAACAGTTTATAATGGATATACTGCCTGAGTAGTTATCTTCAACACAAAATTGGCGTTTATAAAAATTAATGCGTCTATTTTTACCCACAAGTGTTGTAACAAACCCATGTCATTCCTCATTATATAAACTTTTGATTAGGACAGGGTTGAAGGTTATAAAGCTGAGCATGGAAACCAGTCTCAAATCTCAAGCATCTGATTGGCTGAAATGGCGACCAGTCCTGTTGTGTCCGGAGCCAGAATAGCAGATCAATTTAGTTTTATAATCAAATAGACAAGTCTGAACGTCCTAACTTTATGAGGTATTCAAAACGTATAAGCAGTGCTCTTTAATTGTCTTAATTATTATCTGAATCATGACACAGATATTTGCTTTAGACGAAACTAGGCTAGTATACTCTAGTACACCCTATTTAAAGTTCTATAAAATCCTTAATTTTAAACTTAGGTTAATGAAATTTTCAGGCTTGTTAGACAAAAGGTATTGCAGACAGAAGACATTCATCTAATATGTTTACACTCATCAATATGAATAATGGAATGACTCTTGCATAACTTTTCGAACAACCCTCGTACATTTATTCTTTTAGCTTTATTCGTTCCTAATCCCCAACATTCCATTGACCGTCGACAACATTTACCGATGTATAAACATTCTTGAGTACATCTTTATTTAGCTCTGTCAGTTCACCATCTACCATTGTTGTTGCCACAAAAGTTTCTGTTCCAGAACAAAGTAATCGAAGATAATATCCGGAAATGTCATTAAAGGCTTCCATAAATAACTATTTAAAAGTTATGTTAGTCTTAGAGAAAGGTCTGTCAATATTTCTCAGTTCACGGCGAGTTTGTACTTTGTAGTTCTACAAAACATGGAAATGTCTGAACTGTCACATATATTCACCCATAATAAATAACACAGAGCACATCCATAGATATTTATCTGTTTACTTGATTCAGTAATAATATATCCAGGGATTAGTTTAATTATATTGAAAACATACATTAAAGGTTCCATGTCCACCGCCATATGAACACCCACCATCCTTTGGGATGGTCAAAATTGTACTGTTTATTGGTGTAAATATTGAGTTGCGCTCAATCTGGGGCTAGGCGTCGTGGGCATTTATATGCATTTTCATTAATGTCCATGAGCAGGCTCAATCAAACCGAGCCGGCAATATTTTCATATTTGTTCGATGGCTTTCAAAGTTCCTATTTCATCTGATACAATGAGTGGACAGTGCCAATAAGTTAAATGGTTTTAAGTTCAACCATGTACAATAATGGTTGAGAAATTGAAATTAGAAATGTGAAAACGGACCGAAATAATGAAGACAGACTATTTAGGACCAAGATAAGTATTGTACTAAAACGACATAATTATTAATTATAAAAATTTTCAAATCTAATTAAAAGCAAAACTAAATTAATAAACGGGAAGGCTATGCGAAACAATAACATAATTCACATGCTTTCGTAGACATATAACCATCATAAAGCAATACATGTCGGGACTTTTTAAACAATTTTCACCATCTATTACAATTTATCAGCAAAGATGATCATATCTTCTGCTGTGAACAATTATAAAGACATTTTGGGTAAATTTTTGAGTTACACATACAACAAACAAATGCAATTTAAAAGCCAATATTCTGAAGCTCAGTGCCCAAGACCGTAAAACTAAATCTAGAGATCAGTCTCAAATCTCAAGCATCTGATTGACTGAAATGGCGACCAGTCGCCATTTCAGCCAATCAGATCCTTGAGATTTGAGACTGATCTCAAATCTTAGTTTTATGATCTTGAGCCCAGATGTTCATAAAGAGAAATGCCGATTCCATTTTTTATCAGCGTGTATCTCTTTGTTTATAACAGTATTTACTGAGCATAACAGTGGCGAAAATTGAAAAAAAAGAAATATATGCATATCAGGAATCGCCACACTCAAAAAACACAGCCTACCCACGCAGCGAAAAAGAAGAGAGGAAAAGAGAGAGAGAGAGAGAGAGAGAGAGAGAGAGAGAGAGAGAGAGCATGCTTGTTATAAGTATGTCAATTCAAAAAGGACGCCGCAAACAATTAACGAAATAGAGAACCCTTGGGGATACCGCCTTGAAGACTTCCGTATTAATAAATTCTAATAAACCAGAAGCAAATACTAATGCAATTATAAACAAAGAGATACATTTTTATCAGAAATGGAAACAGCATTCCTCTAAATGAACATCTAAGGGTTGTAAATTTTAAATTATATAAATAGTAAACGATTGCCATGAACACCATTCATTCCATTTATTTCGACGCTAAATAATAAATATTTGAGCTCCCCCTGTTAAAGATTTCACTGAACGTAATTTTTGCGTTAAAGGAAAAAACACTTATAAAACAGGGTTATTGGAACCACAAATAAGGAAACGTTTTGCAAGTTTTATCGCCGATACTCAGATTTAATTCAAAAACAAAAGTGGAGTTTAAAATTAATTCTGCAACGAAGTATTTCGCAGCCAGTATTTTATGGAGATTCTTTATATGAACTAAAGTAAAATTGCAATGTTAATTTGTCCGCAATATTGGTAAAACAATCTGTAAATTCAAAAGAAAAGGTTACCAACATGATATTATACAGCGCTAAGCATGCTTGGTGATTAACCCATCGTTATGCTTAACTCATTGATTGCGCGACGGTGACAGTGGTTTAAGGCTTTATGAATGTTTATAGAGAATCTTGTAAAAGAACCTAGAATCTCTATCTGTTTCTTTTATCTCTGTCATCGTGTTCTTGCTGATTTGACTCCAAGTGTTCTGGTATCAGCAATATTATTGAGTACCCACCGTTTTGGATGACGAAGAACTAGCTATATTTTATTTGTTTGTTTGTTTTGTTTTTGTTTTGCTTTTTGCATGTAAAATTGTCGAATTGATGAGTGATTTATACCTTATTCACTAAGACAACTTTTGCTTGTTTGTTCATATGAGAACCTGTTAGGGGCAAGTGTGAGGTTAGTGCATCCTAGAACATGGTTATAACACCCAGTGGCAAATTGCGGTAAACTCCAAGGTTATCTTTTGCCTTAATTGTTTGTGGTGTCTTATTTGAATTTGATTACTTTCTTTTCCACTCTACTTTTTTTGCTGCATGGGAATGGTGTGTTTTTTTGGGATTAGTGATACCGAATATGCATATTTCAATTTTATTATATCACTTTTTGGAGATGGCTGTGATATCCAAATTAAAAGAACACAGGACGAAAATATTATTAACGAGATCTAGACGTTGAATTGATGTAAATTCATCATCCCCACATCCAGAAACGGGAAATGCAAAATGCAAATAACAGAAATAGCTTCATCTAGAAACACAGCCTCCTACGCAGCCAAACAATTAACTAGAAAAGAAAGCATGTATATATAATAAGATTATTAAAAAAGACACGACAAACAATTATCGAAAATAAGAACCTTAGGAGATACCGCTTCGGATCGGTGATAAGCGAAACTTTTGCCACACTGGATTTCCACCAGTATCTAGGGTGCACTAACTACACTTGCAAGGTAAGGTTCTCATTTCAAGAAAGTACATGTTGCCTTAGGTAATTTACTTCAGCTAACCCAATACTCAACAAAAATGCATGAAAAAGCATAAAAACACAGAAAATAGGTTGCTAAGATCGGCCAGTCGATGACGTTTCCGATACAATAGAGTATAATTGAGTATAATTAGTAAGAAATACACAAAAACGTAATATATGCATATCAGGAATCGCCACACTCACAAAACACAGCCTCCCCACGCAGCGAAAAAGAACAGAAGAGCGAAAGAGAGAGAGAAGATGTTTGTTATAAGCATGTCGATTCAAATAGGACGCGACAAAAAATTAACGAAAAAGAGAACCTTTGGGGATACCGCCTTAGAACGGTCAGTGGCAAAACAAATTGCCACTGGAGGTTTAAACAAGGTTCTAAGGTGCACCAACCTCACACTTGCCTCAACAGGTTCTCGTATCACAAAACAAGTACAAGTTGTCTTGGTGAAATAACTCCAACCCACCCATCTGCTCAACAATGTTCCATGCAAAAGCACACAAACATATAAAACATAAGAAGCTTATAGCATTGCAAAGCCAAAGGCCGGGTATTCAATGATCTTACCGAGACCAGAGCACCTGAAGTAAAATCAGCAAGAACACGATGACTGGGATAAAAGAAACAAATAGAGCTTCTAGGTTATTTTAAGAAAAGATTTCCCCATAAACCTTCATAAACTCTTAAACCCCTGCCACAAGCTGTAAGATATAAACCCCGTAAGATGTTGCACGAGGGACATCGCCGTCTAAAAACGGAAAATATACTGTATTAAAATTAAAATCATCTCTTTTATCAGATATTTTAGTAGTGACGTAATCATTTTCAATGTACAGATTTAGATCAAGAAAGTTTGCTTGCTTTTCTTAATTGTTCGCTTTATTAAGCTGTAGTTCTTTAGGATAAATCTTATTAACATGAAAATGGTTGTTATCTATATTGAATAAATCATCAAGGTACCTCGACGTATTGTTAAAAGCTGTAATAATAACATCTTGATGTTCGATAGAAAGAGATAACATAAAGTCTCTGTCACAACAGTATAAAAACGGTATAAATGAAACTGACCAGGCTTTTGTGTTCTTTACACGTGTTCCCTAGAAACAACAAAAATCTAATCTTAAAGAGCGGTTTCTTGTTCATAAATGGTAAGGTAACCAATTTATTATTCTTATTCTGTTATGATATGTTATGTTTTGTTATCTTTATATCCTTAATTAACAATGATAAATAACAAAATTGACTGTTCTCTGTATTGTTCTTTTTGATTTGCCTTGTTCTTTTGCTTCATTTGATATAAAAAGTATAAGCCTTTTATGTGAAAATTATGCTTACTTAAACATGTCAAATCCTTATAATTATTGTACTCAAACGAAATATTATAGATAACTGTTATTTCGTTAAGCCAAATATCCAAGTTTCTGTAACAGAATTATTTTCACAGGAAAAGTAAAATAAGGAAGTCCTAATGGTGTGGTTGTTTTAATAAAAAAGTATTTATTTAGGAATATTTGTCTATTCTACACTATAAAAATTCAAAGACCCCAAAACAATTGCCTATAAAGTGTATCCCGCTAACTAATTGCAACAATTGTAACTACAGCGACCTTCCAATTGTCTTTTCACCATTTTCCATTATGGTAACGAAATCGGACACTTGTCATAGTAATATGTGAAATTTCATAATCGTTATTAACGTGATGCTGAGTTTATGAAAATATATATCCATACTTTTCCAATTTACCTCTTTGATTAACTTGAAATTGTGATATACTGTAAGTAGCTTCGAATTTTCATAATATTTGGTCGAACATTAGCTAACATTTGGTATGTTTCCCAGTGTTATTTAAACATAGAATTACTTTTGTTTTTTAAATGCATTCACCCTTAATAAAGGGCTTTAAAATAGTTGAAAAGGGAATGTTGAAAGCCACAGAACACGAAAAAATGAACATATGACAATATGTAGGCTCGGTTTAATTGAGCCGTCTCTTGGGCATAAATGGGAACTCATATTACTGCCAACGCCGCCTAGCCCAGGGTTGAGCGCAACTCAATGTTTACACCAACAAACAGTACAATTTTGATCTATCTCAAACGATGGTGTGCACATTGCTTTGAATATGCACACTTAAATGCGTTTTTTTTCAGATTATAACCATGGCATGTTCAGCGGCGTATGGTTCCCAGATAAAAGAAATTCCACGTGTTTGTCCTAAATACGAATACAATGGGCGGAACTAAACAGAATAGAATTATTATTTTGACAAGGGATCTGAGATATATTATTGTTTTTAGATAACTTGAGAATTATAATACAATTGGTTTGATCTATTTCACAATAAATATATTTTTTTTCTTTTAACATTTTATGTAGGCTGCGAATTTATGTTGTATTAAACATGAACTTTACTTTCCGTGGAAACATGCAAAGAACTTCATGTTTTCGATTCTGTCAAATGAAACGCTTATAAAATGACATACAAAGCAAATGAATTATGAAAAAAATATGTCTGCTTTCTCAAACCTAAACACAATAGAAACGAATGACACCATCGAGAAGTCTTCTTTCATAAGATATAAAATAAAACCTGATAAAGGCGCGATTAATGCTAGAAAATCTCGTGCAGTTGAAATGTATTATAATCAGTAACAATAATAAATCCTACATATCACAAACAACACCAATGGTAAAATTTATAAAGCAGGATATATATCCATGGAGTAATTGAACAATTTCCTAATCTATATTGGAGGCCCCTGGGCATGATACACTTTACTTCTATTTGTGTAAATATTTAGTTACCCTCATCCTAGGGAAAGGCGGCATGAACAGTAATATGCACTGCCATTCCTGTCAATGTATAGGCTCAACAAGGATAGCTTTTAAAAAAGCTAGTAGACGGCTCGTATAGCATATTACATCGGAGTGGATGAGGCTTTATGTTAACGCTTGTAAATTTTTTTATGCAAAAACAAATAGAGAATTTTTGGTGGCCAAAATATTTTACTTTACAAAATCGGGCTCCGACAGGTCAGGCATAAAGTTACGAAGTATAATTAAAATCGGATGTTTTATATTAAAATCTAATTTGATATGTATTGTGAAAGACAGAGAACGTTGACTTGTAATGACATTATAACCTGAAGAGCCAATGGTCGAAAAATTTTGAAAAAAAAAGAGTTTCAATCGACCTGTCAATTCGGATACAAAGAGTAAAATCTAACAGTTTTTACAATACTTTTGCAGTTTAAACGGAAAACTGAAAAATACAAATACACATACCCAGTAATAACAATAATAACAATAATAATAATAACTAAAAAGCTCTTATACTATGTTGGTTCTTTCTAGTATTATATGACCCGGGACATCACGAGACCCGGAATCACATTTCAGCGGAATTTCTTCGTTTAGAGTTCCATTGAGACAATATCGATTTATTATATCACATCGCACAAAATGTGATTGGGCTGATGTGGTTAAACAGTGGCATACAACTTGAGAGCCACATATGATGTATTACTTACACCCATGGACCTTTAACAGAATTTACTTCCATACACAAACCGAGGAAACCCCTTTCAACAGTGCCAAAATTGAATGAAAAGATACAGACATAATAGATGTTTTAAACTCAGATACTGCTTCTGAATCATTATTTAAGATATCTTACTAGATCTTAATTTTCTTAAAACTTGTTGACGGCACGTTTATAATTTAATTGAATGTTGTCTTCTTATTTATTTATCAACTGTGCGTGAGTCTATATAAAACATGGGTCGAAGTATTCTAGAGACGAATACCTCAGGAAACGTTCGTACTCCGTACTTTAGCGCGGTAAAGAGAGCCAATGAAACTCCGGTTTTTGCCTAGTTGCTTTTGAAACAACGATTTTGATTAGCTGCTAATTAATAATCCAATGATATTAAAGGATTGAAAAGGGGTATTCCCACATTGATTTCCCTCATCCATGAAAGAATCAATAGAGAAAGCGAGAACCACAAACTTCCGTTCAAACGGCTTAACTTGGTTTTCTTCGCTGTTTCATAGTAAATTCCTACCGTATATCCGGCTGCCCGTGGGCGAGCCGGAATGAAACCGAGAATGCAATATTATGATATTTGTCGTGTTTGCTGGCTTTCAAAGAACCTGTTTCATCTATTCAACTATAGCCTTAAAATTGATTGCGTTTGCCTGCTTGCAGTTGAAGCTGAACCAGTATTTTAAAGTTTTCCTCCAGCACAGATTATAATTCATTTTATTTAGGCTAGTGGAATCAAAGAGTATTATCGTCGGGATATTTCAATTTTTGGTAACGTTTTTACAAGAAAAAGAATTTGTCATTTATGGAAACGTAAAAGTGTGGACAACCAAACATAGAGCCTTGGAGAACACCATTTCAATGATATCCCTTTTTTAAAAACTAAATTTCCAATTTTATTTTGTTGTTGTCTACTTTTTGTTTCTGACGAGAAACTGATTTTTCAGGAAGACCTTTGCTGAAGGTTATAAAACTGAGATTGGAAACCAGTCTCACATCTCAAGAATCTGATTTGCTGAAATGGCGACTGCTCGCAATCTCGCAAGTGTTATTTCAGCCAATCAGATGCTTGAGTTTTGCGATTGGTTTCCATGCTCAGTTATATAACCTCGGGCACTAATCGATGTTATATTGGGAGTTATACATGTATGTCTTGCGGTAGGCGGTCAACTACAAACATACTCGTTTTCGTTATGTGTTCACTTCAAATTTCCCTGTAATCTAATAAAGTGAAATATGCATATCAGGAATCGCCACACTCACAAAACACAGCCTCCCCACGCAGCGAAAAAAAAAGTTAGAAAAAAGAGCATGTTTTTATAAGTATATCACATTCAAATAGGAAGCCACAAACAACTAACGAACATGTCCATCACGAAACGCACAAACATTTTTTTTTTATTAAAAACACCATCAAAATACACATAGTCAGATAATTACTCGGGCAAAAGCTTTTCAAGAGCTGTTCATAGTATGTTAAGATACTAACTGGTCTATATAAAAAATTATTCATTTTTTCTTGATAATTAGCGTGACTTGTTCTTGTCATAGCTGGTCTGGAAACGTGTCAGTCTTTAAAACATATTTATAAGATATGTTGTTGGTTGGAGAAAGGCATGCAGGTTGACTACATTTCAATAGTTCGCTGCAGTCCCCTATTTAAATTAAACTGTTTAATTAGAATTGCAAGTATATCTGTGATTTTATTCTGAAATGTAGCAGATAATCCGTTATGAAAAGATAAAAATATATTCTGCAAAAATGTTACATGCTCACTGGTTCTCACGGGAGACACTTAATTGTTGATGTTTCTCTCTGGTGTTATTTAACTATTTTATTTTCTTATTTATAAAATGTTTAAAAATAATAATACTTTTACGGTGACACCATTAGAAATAAAAATTGGAACGACTTCTTTTCTTTATTTATGGGAATTGAAAAATCAAGAATTCAAAAATTATGTATACTGAGCAAAAATGAAAATATGCACATATCTGGACATAGGATAAAGCGGGAAAATGTTTTTATTTTTTCACAGAGGTCAAAGTTATCACCTCTTTCTTAAATAATAAAAAGATCGAAAAAATTTAACATAAAAGTCTCAAACTGATTATAAGACTGTCATATTTAGAATTTTATGACATGTACAAAAGGAAAAAAAATCTTTAAAGCCCATTGAAATAAGATACAGTAACTTAAATACCTGTTTCGCAGAATACCTCCATTTTAATTAAAGAAAAAACAAACGCTTAATATTCCACAACCACGTATTTTCTTATTTTTTAAACCGATAGATACTGCACCGACAACTTCCAAGATAAAAAATATATAAGAGAAAAAATATATTATCAAAGTCACAAATAATGAAATGAGAACCTGCGGATACACCGCACTGGAACAGAAGGTGAGAAAAAAAAAACACGAATATTAGCCGATGGGATCAAATGCCCCATCTTCTAACTTCTTTTCCCGCCATGTGCCCGACAAAAAATATAGTACATGTATTCGCAACAACTTACAATAATACGACAAAATGAATGAAAAACAAATCGAAGTTTAAAAAGAACCCACGAAACATTTATTTTATTTGAAAAATCACCACACCACGTCTTTATGAAAAACATACATGTATATATATTCCAAAATGTTTTTGATAAAGATGCGTCTTGAATGGGATTAAATCCGACCGACTCCTGTTGAAACTCCGACTTCGACTTTTCTCTGAAATTAGTCGGGCATTATTCAACATATCCCGCAAGATTTCCACTTACCCGGTAGTTTTCAATGATTTACAACATTCACTGAACTTCATAAACGTTGAGTTATTCCTTACCAAAGAATGCTATATATACGTTATACTAGTGTTTCCGTATAAGATACAATTGAAACAACTGTTTGCGTACTTAGGCTTTAAGTGTTAGGAGTACAGCATGTCATTCTATTAATTCTGAAGTTTAATAGATACACAAATGGATTAAACATTGAGTTGATAGCTAAAGCACTTCCTATAACAGACATGAATTTCACTGGTAGTTTGACACCAAATAATTGAATTAACGCGGCGATTACTGGCGGCCACGAAAATAGGTTTACGAGAATTATAATAACCGTAAGATACTTGACAGCTCTCCGCTGGGCGAAAACAGAATCTCTAGCAGGTTTGCTCCGAGCACCTTTCTCGCGGGCAATATTGCCTCTTTGCGGTCGAAAAGTTTCATCTGCATATTTATCGCTCTTTAACAACGGTTGTTGTACTGATTTAAGGATTTGCTTCGATTGAAATTGTGTATCTGTCGACCTGTCGACAGATGCACTCCACGTTTCGTCAGTTGGTGTTTGGGTATCCTGTGAGATACTTGGGACCTCACTTGTCGTCGAAACAAAAGATTCCCTTTTGGTAACGAATTTATCCTCAAACTCGCATATCAAACCCATTAACATTTCCGGACAACAATCATTAGGCGCACATACGTCATACGTATACATACACATAGCAACATTTGCATTGTCCTTCTTCAAACAATAACTCATATCAAAAGTTGACTCTTTTGTTGCTTTAGTGCAAATTTCTACATCAATGTTGTTATGATTTAACTTTTGTTGTCCAAACCGTTTTGAAGTGTTGACGCATCTTTTGACAGACGTTTGATCAATTAATTTCATCTCATCTCTTAACCCTCGTATGCTTAAAGCGCAAAATACATTGGCTATTATCAGAAACAAAATCAACCAAGCAAATATCCCGATAAAAACTTTCTTAGCGTTTTGTTTGTAAACTAAGAAGAGGTTGCATCCCTCACTTGGCTCACCGTATTCCCTGTTGAAGAGCATTGCAATTACTAAAACAAAACTTATAAGTATTAAAATTAGAAGAAAAACACAAATGAGTACATTGTTATGTCTGGAGGTCCATGTTGTGGAGTTAATTCTTAAATTTCGAATGGCAATATACCTCCTAACAGCAAGTCCGCATATGATCATTTGAGAACCAACCAGTGATAAAAAGTAGAAAATAAACCCTATTCCACACAGAAGCGGAGATAACGATTTTAAGCTAGATAAAGCTATCAACAGGAGCGAAATTCCAACAAGTATGTCAATAACGCATAAAATTATTATTTGATAGAAAATGTTTTGCAAATTTGTCCTTTTCCTTGATCGAATTCCAAAAACCAAACATACAGTGTTCAGCAATAGAGTAAAAGTTCCTATCACAGCTCGGAAGTAATGCTCAACTACAGAAGTAATATTCTCCTCTCCAAAATTCAAAGTCAAATTTTCAGTTGAATTTACGAAATAAATACTATTTTCTTCCATCTCGAAAGATACTCCACGTATGAATAAAGCGTTAGGCAAAAGAAGCACTTTGCGATTGCCTTTAAAATGTTGTCATAGCAACTCTTTTTCAGATATTAGCAGTCCACGTAGATTAAAATTATGCGAGTGTCTATAACAAGTCTGCATCATTTTATTAGTTTTTGTCCATAGGTTTTTGAGTTTTAAGTTCAAATACAACTTAATAGAATCTGTTCTTTATAATTGCAACACTTTCGCTGAACTCTTTATGGTTTCATACATTGTGTATTCGTTCTTTTTCCGATGGTACCAATCATTGGTGACATTGACGCCATTGGTTACGTTAATATATAATTCACGTATAATCTGTGTGAGGTATGGGTCATATAACTTTGAAAATCGAACGATATTTTTAAATAAATTTTCAGTTTTCTTCCTAGAGGACCATTTTGGATGAAGAAAATCACTCGAATAAAATGGTTTCAAAAACGTCTACTTTCTGTAGCAAACATCGTGCAACATTTATTCATTTATTTACTTTAATGTAATTATCTTAAAATGATGTGCAATATTGCTCTTAACATGCTTAAACTGTTTAAATCTGAGAAAATAATAAATTATTTTAAATTCTTTTCAAAATTGACAAATGTGACACCACTAATAACATATCATATCCAAAGATGATGTACAAACGTATTAAAAAACAACAACAAATAACTATGCATATCAGGTATTTCCACAACCAATATAAAAGGACCCCAAGCGGCCTAAAAGAGGAAAAGAGAGCGGGACCTTAAAAGAATCAATTTAAAATCAGACACCACAAACAATTAAAGAGAAAGAGAACCATGGGGTTACAGTCCTGGAACGGTCAGTGGCAAAAACAAATTGCCACTGTGGGATTAAATCAGATTCTATGGTGAACCAACCTCACACTTGCCTCAATAGGTTCTAATATGAACAGACAAATACAAGTTGTCTTGGTGAAATAACTCCAACCCACCCACCCGCTCGACAATGTTGCATGCAAAAGCACACAAACATATTTAAAACATAAGAAGCTAATTACTTTGAAAAGCATAAGGGTGGATACTCAATGACCTTACAGAGACCGGATCCGCTGAAGTTAATTCAGCAAGAACACGATGACAAGGATAAAAGAAACCGATCGGTTCTTTAACAAGATTTCCCTATAAACCTTCAAAAACACTTGAACTCCTCTCACCGTCGTGCAACCAAAGAAGTAATCATAACGATAAACTGTAGATGGGTTAATCATGCAGAGCGCTGTAAAGAGATTTCTTTGAAAAACAAATGAAGTAGTATAACACGTACTGAACATTTTGATTTCTGCGTTTGGCTATTCCTGATAAGCAAATTTCACATTTTTTATACATGATAATTCCCTATCTATTGTTACACAATTAAATTGTACAAGATAAGTGAACCTTGATATTGATATTACCTGCTGAATCAACAATATGGGAAACAAAATATGCAAAAACTATAATTAATTAATTATTAATAGTCGCACATCGTCAGGTTGTTCACATTAAAAATTTTCTAGACGATGCCATTTCGTTACGTTGTATTGATTAAAAAATGCAGAGGACAAAATCCATTCATTTTGTTTTATTATATAATAAATAAAGAACTTCTATTTTAAGGGAAGAAAGTTCGATGCTAGTTCATAAAATCAAGTCATCTTAAAGAAGTATATTTGAATAACATCCTGTATTTTAATTGATTTGCAAACCATCAGGAAAATAAATTGTAAATGCTTTAACGATGGCGTGCCTAAAAGAAGACATAAATTGCTTTTAAAGGGTAATAAGTCCTATTAAGACAGTTTATAAGAAGGTTAAATGGTAATGGTAATGGCATTCGCGAACATTATTTACACGACAATCTTAAAATGCATTATGACAGAAGTGGACGTAACCAAACGTTTTTCCCAACATTTATATCATACCAATACAATAATGTTTACAAAAAATGTGAGATATGCATATCTGTGCCCAAGGTTATAAAACTGAGCATGGAAACCGGTCTTGAATCTAAATCATTTGATTGGCTGAAATGGCGACCAGTCAATCAGATGCTTGAGATTTGAGACTGGTTTCCGATCTCAGCTTTAAAACCTTCAGCCCCGGAATGGCCATATCCATAAGACACAGCCTCTCCACATAGTCATAAAAGAGGAAAAAAGAGCAAAGGTTTATAAAATGATCAATTTTAAAACAGACAAAAAACCCAATTAACGAAAATGAGAAGTCGAGGAGTTGCCGCTTTGGGACGGTAAGAGGCAAACCAATTTGCCACTGGGGGTTTAAACCAGGTTCTAGTGTGCACTAACTAAAAGAAAACGGCGGTCGACTGATACTGGAGGTTAAATGTCGATGAAAATGCTTTTTAACAGGAGTCGGCTGCCGTTTTCTCTTACATTCAAAGACATTTAGGATAAAATTTAAAAAATTAAACAGGAGTACGGTGCTCTTTTTCTGGTCAAAACCGGCCAAAAAATTAATGAGAAATAAACAAAAACCTACCTGAAACGAAGGATTTGGTGTGTAAATGACATTCTAAAAATGACGTAGTATAGCCACCTGGCCTTGTGGCAGCTGCAGTGTTGCTTAGTCGCAGGTACTTATAAAATAGCGTTCTAGATAACGTCTAACGTAATGTTTACATATTTAACTTGGTTTTTCGTTTTACTGATTCTTTTAACGTTTTACCCTATAAAACGGGCATTTACATAAGATAATAGCCTCACAATAAAACTTGCCATAAAATACATCGTTTGATTAACAGAATTTGTTCTCAATTAAAAATCAAACAGCTTTAATTGCTACTTGTAGCTAATTATTTTAACATCGAGCAAAACGCAGAACATAGCAATAATAAAAGCATTTAAACTTGGCGTGTTATTGCAGCAATTGCTCGCAAAAAAAACCAATGCAAATTAAAGGATGACTTTCAAATAATTATAAAATACACAGCACCATTAAATGTCGAGAGTAAAATTCCAGCAAACGTTTTTTTAATGGAAACGTTCGTAAAATTATTGGCATTTAGACCAAACGCGAAAACGAACGCGGTTTTTCGTCCTGGAATAGTTTAGTTACTTGTAGAGAAACCGTTCAAATACACTCAACAAAAGTTCTAATTGGTCATCAATTGTGTTTGTTTACAATGTATGCTAGTTTCGTTTCTTCCCTACGTCAAGAGAGGTTGTGGAAAGAACTGTTTTGTCTTGAAATCAATTCTCTAATGTCTTTTTAATCTTTATTGATTGTTTTCTTAAATGAATCCAACACCATTTACTTACACCGCAGGGTCAAAATCAGAACAGTCTTGAAGGGGAGGTAATTTTAAAATGTGATACTTTGAAGGGGATTTATTTAAACAAGTGTGCTGCTGATTAATAAATGTTTATGTTTTTCCTACTAATGAGGGGTCCTTTTAAAGCAAAACAAGAATTTTAGAGCAAATTTCTGTTTGCTTGACCTTTTTATGCAAGAAATGCATTTTTAGCAAAATTAAGGATAACTTTCACCAAACTGTTCCAAAGTCAATTATTACAAGTTTAAAGTTTAAGTTAAAGACTGTTGTTGGCATATAATCATAAATAAAGAGTGAATTTAATGTCTTTCTAATAATAAAATACGGACAAAAAGTGACCAATTAAAACTGTTTTTGAGTGTACAGTGCGAACGCGAACAAAGTTTTGTTCGCGCGAGCGAACGATCGCCTTGATTGCCCCCAGAGCGATTTTTTTCGGAATTTAGAAAGTCGCGAAGCTTTTTTGCTATCGACCAATCAGCAAGTACTTCCCTGGCATTGTTTCCACAAATAGAAATGTGTACACCTGACCGTTCCCATAAATAACTTATAATAATAGGTTTTCCGCGGGTTCGTGCTCAATTTGAATGGCAAAACTGCTCAAAGGTCGCGTTCGTGTTCGTGTTCGCGTCGAACGCGTTCGCGCGCTGTAAAAACGGACCTTTATATAAAACAAAAGAAATGCGCGATAGAGAAGACGTAGTTTAATAACTATTATTTCCTTCATGAAACATAGTAAATTATGTGAATGCAGTGCAATTAAAGTCTAATAGTGCTTTATCGAAAACGATTTATGACATTTTCACGGTATCTTCATTTAAAATACATTACCTTGGTAGCATAAACACAAATTGTCAATTCTATGGAGTTCTAAGATGTAATAAAGGACAAGATGGTAATTCCGCATGGGACATTTAATTTACACGAGGTTGTCGCATTAACGATTGGGTAAAACATATTATAAAATTAATGTTGATTGGTAAATATTCATTGTAACATGTGTAACAATCCGCATATTAAACAATTTGTTCAGTTGATATGTTTATGCCTTTACCAGAAACTATTTACAATTTTGGTATTCTATTTTGCAGAGTTGTCGTTCTTTGCTTTCACGTGTGCATTCATTTTTGAACTACTGCTTATAGAGTGTGTTTGTTAAGTTTTTGACAGTTTATTGCGGTAATTGTATCCCTCATTTTAAGCTCTGAAAACAATGGATTATACTTATCAGTACTGTTATCAGTAAAATAACCACTTATCGATGTATTGCAGTGATGATTGCGTATATCAGGGCTACCCGATCAACCTTTTTAGGAGGTTGTCCCGGTTAGCTCAGTTGGTTGCGTCGTCGGAATTGCAGGGCTAGGCGCTGTCTATGACGCACGAAAAGGCTCAAAAGTAAATTGAAGGTGCACCTACATACAAAATTACCGATGCACCTGTAAATTTATGCGCTGGGCTTATACATTTACGCGATTGACCAATAAAATACCGGTGCAGCGCCATTTTAAATATCGGTGTACCTTCATTTTTATACGCCCATCGTATATATTTATACGTCCATCGCATAAATTACCGGTGCATCTACATTTCGATTCTGACCCTTTCGCTATTTATACCATATTAATGATAGCCAATGAAAATTTGCCTTACATTCGCCATTTTAAATTTTTGCAGTGTTGACGATATGTTGAAAAATGCAGTGAATGTTTACTCGGTTTAAAAATGCTTAAATTGTTTATTTAATTATGAAAATATTAAAAATAATTTACGAACAAAAAAATAAAAATAAAATAAAATGTAACTAATTTCAATTTGTAAATTAATATTTTCATCAAAAACAACACTGTTTGAAAACAGGAGTTGCGATTTATTGATCATTTTGTTATTGCCGGTGTACATTTGCTAGTAAATTAGCGGTGCATCGGTAACTTAAACGTTGAGCGCATAAAATTTATACGATGGACGTATATTTTTATAGGTCCACTGATATTATACAGGTTCATCTTTAATTTTCAAAATGGTGCACTGTTGATTTACAGGTGCACCAGTAAATTTATACGTTGGACGCATAAACTTACAGGTGCACCAGCACTTTTTACCTTTTGAGCCTTTTCTCATACTTACGTTTGTTCAGATCACTCGGATTACGCTTCGGTGATTCTACATAATATCCCAAGCTTGCCGGAGATCGCCGAGATGATACGATTGGGTTCAGATCAGCGTATAGACTGGTACCTCGGTCTCTGTCTACTTCTTTAAAAAGTCGAACGCGGTACCAGTCAAATCAGCTTACACTAAATATGAGAAGCGCTCCTGTTGGTTGAAAAAGTTAGGAGAAATCCGTAACATTAGATAAAAACATTTGGTGATTGATCAAAACTGATGTGAAAAAAATATATATAAGCTATTTTAAATAACACATTATGCATTTCTGGTATTGGTTGTTTTGCAAAACTCTTTCGGTTGAAAAAATTGCCTTAAGAAAACCTACCCAGACAGGCTGGAGGTGATAAAATTTGGGATTAGACAGTAGCATGATAGTCTTCAGAGAGAGGCAGAACTCAACAGTCCTGGTGGCACGGAAGGCGTGTTATCTAATATAACCATGTATGATCATAGTTCACACAAACACGTAACATTCCTTGTTGGAGTAAATAAATTAAGCTGATGCTCATGACTGTATATTAATGATAGCCAATCAAAATTTGTCATACAGTCACCATTTTAAATTCTTGAAGTGTTGACGATATGTTGAAAGTTGCAGTGAATGTTGATTCGATTTAAAAATGCTTGAATTGTTTATTTAATATTGAAAATGATTTTTAAAAGTATGTTAATAATTTTACAGCACATATATAAAAATAAAATAAAAACGGACTTATTTCAATTTAAATTAATATTTTCAGCAAAATCAACTGTTTAAACCAATGGTTGTGATTGGTTTATCATTTCCATATTACTGGTGCACTTGTAAATTAGCAGTGCATCGGTAATTTATACGTTGAGCGCATAAAATTTATACGACGGACGTATATTTTTGTAGGTCCACCGCTATTTTACAGGTTCACATTCAATTTTCAAAAATGGTGCACCAGTAAATTTATACGTTTGACGCATAAATTTATAGGTGCACCAGCACTTGTTACCTTTTGAGCCTTTTTGTACGCCATAGCTGTCGCCGTGACGGTGCGGGTTCGCTCCCAGGTAGAGGTAATATCATTTCGTATCAAGTTACCATTTGGTAATTACTACCAGCTGTATCAGACTGATTAAATAAGAATTGTTTCAAATGTGTTTAAAGTTTTACTTAGACGGAATATAAAACAAACACTATGATCAAGATCAGGAACACACTATATATATACATGATATATATATGTGCCCAAGGTTATAAAACTGAGCATGGAAACCAGTCTCAAATCTCAAGCATCTGATTGGCTGAAATGGCGACTGGTCGCCATTTCAGCCAATCAGATGCTTGAGATTTGAGACTGGTTTCCAATCTCAGCTTTATAACCTTGGGACATGGTGTTGCAACGCCTTTAGCCTATTTCCAGTTTTTGGCAGTTTTCTGTCTGTAGTCTGCTTAAACATTTTCAGCCTTAGTTGAACTCAACAGTAGATTGTGTCTTGCAAGAAATCATTGGAAACCATTTCTTAGTAAATTCAATTTTCCGTGCTGCGAAAAAAAGTAAGACAATCTTTAACATGTTTTCCCACTGGCTGCCATGTAATTTTGATCTGTTGATTGTATTTTTTTCTATTAAATATATTGAGTTTTTAAAATTTTGGCAGCAGAAACGTCATGATAAAGTTATCGTAGACTAAGTTATCCGAAATTGCAAGTATTTACTGCTCAGTGCTACTTTGACACACCGAACGGTTTGAATTTTCATCAATGTAAAATCTATGTCTAAAATGGTGAATTTCTATTGATGGTTAGTATATATCCGCGTTTCCGGTGTCGTATAATGATGGTAACCTTTATAAGGTTTATCCGCGCAATCTTTTCGTTGTCCCGCCTGATTCAGTTGGTAATGTGCTCGAATTAGGCGCTGTCAGCGTACGGATTTGATTCCCAGTATGGACATATATATCGTTTTCAACCAGTGAATACTGTTTTAACGATCCCGCTTGATGCCCATTTGATAAAACAAATCACTATTAAAAATGATTTAAAACTATTAATTTGAAATTAACGTTGCCTAGTACTTTGGTACAATAATTCATTAATCGGAAAACATCAGAAATCCACCTTAGACAGATATGCCGAAAAATGAGTTTTGTATTACTAATTGTGTGTGCCTTGTTAACTCATGACCTACCAAATTGGTGTTATATCTATATCTTTACATGTTCGTTGTCTTGTAAACAGATTTTAATCTCTGTGTTATCATAGTAAACAACAAGAGTCGTTTGAATAGAATTAGGACAAAAATATACCTGAATAATACTTTAATTATGATTGGAAAAAAATGTTCACAATTAATTGTAATATTTGTAAGCAACCATCCACAGTTGAATTAGCAATCCTGGTAAGATAATCAGCAAAGTAAATCAAAGGCTTTCATCATGTAATAATGTGTGTTTGTGTCTTTCCCAGTTTCTCTCATCTAATACCCAAATGGTCTAATACTGATAATCTCCAACAGTATATTTTTCATCTTAATGAGGTGAATCTCGCCTACATTTAATCCTCAAGGAAAGATAGCCGAAGCTGGCTATAACCGCCAGATAAAATCGTCTCACTACAGTGAAATAATCACCTTCATATGTACTGTTTGTTTCGGGTATTCCGGGTTTTAAACTTGTTTTGACACGGTAGGGACCGTGATACTGGGAGAACCATCCGGATTTGGAGATACCAATAGCTGATAGGAACTAAAAAAGATGCTGATAGGAACTAAAGAAGAATTGATTGACTGACTGCGATTATTGTCAATAATATCGATATTTGTTAATAATTGCTATTATATGTTTGAAATATGAAGCATTGGATCATTACGGTAATCATCGGTTCTTTTGGTAAAGTTGGCCCAAAATTTTGCAACCCCACCCATAACAGTAGCATGGAACACTGTATAAATTTCTTTATTTTACATAAATTTTGAAACAAATTCCTCTAACTTATTTAATCATGCTCGATGACTGCTTCCTGGGTTTCCAACCAGTACTCGTGCCCATTGTGGATTTGAACCTGCAGTCTCCAGATCTTGTCTGACGCTTTATCTAGACCTTCCTCCACTTATTTATCGACGTAAATGTTAAAATTATCATTCTGTGGCGGCAGATTTGGGTTGGAAAGAGTAGCCTCGACCAGGATTTGAATCTTGGATCTCCGGCTTACCGTCGCTGTACCAATTGAGCTACCGAGGCCGCTGGTATGAAATCTACTACATTTCCTCCCCACTTATATGAAACATTTCCAACTAACTTGGAAATCTCCGCAAATTTCTGCCTAGGTTTGGGTCGAATACCCCAGCCACACATGCTTCGCCCGCAAGAGCTCCCAAGGTAATTGCCCTGCCGACAACGCCAATGCGGCAGGTTTGGGTTGGAAAGAGTAGCAGCAACCAGGATTCTAGCCCAACTATTTGTGCGCAACAAGAGCTTTTCTATATATACGATGGTCGCTCTTCGCCCACAACCCAGTTACTATTCAAATCAATGCGGAAAATTTCCTTCTATTTCTATATGCCGCCGATCGAAAAATGAATCGCAACTTTTCAATCTTTTGCCGGCTTTATAAAGCATCTTAAACGTAATTTATTTTAAAAAAAAATTACATACCTGAGAAGCCACATTCAAGTAGAATCAATATGTGTAATCCTTTATAAGTAACGTTTTCGTTATTTATGCAAACCTCCACCCATGCATGTCGATTACACCGCATAAAGTTTATCGGACTCGCGTTTATCGATAATTTTCACCGTGTAAACGGCATATGCTGTGGTAGGTCTAGACTCTAACAAGTTATTTTGTGGATTATTCGTTCATTTTATTGTTACTTTTATCATTATTTATGTTTTATAACGATATGTGACATACCAGTGTTGAAATTTTCATGTGGGAGTGAAAAAAAAAAGAATTTAAATTGGGTCGATTTCCACCACAGTTTTGATTGTAACTGCTTGAGACGTAAAGGACAGACAACGAAAACGTCCGTATGATAATGGGTCTGTGCTTGCAGTCGAATTATTGAAACTACCAGGATTCGAACCTCTGACCTCGGGCTTATCATGCCATTGTTCTACCAATTGAGCTTCTAATGCAGCAGGTACAAAATCTACTACAATTCTAATACAGCTCAAATTTAGTTCATTTCTTCTGTATTTTGATGAAACTAACTTAACAACTATAAAATCAATGTTAATTTGCCAAGCAATCACACTTTCTCTATCTTGAACCTGGTGGTATAGACATGTAGTGTTCAAACCGCCTAGCAATATTTTTAGCTCGACTATTCGAAGAATATGTCGAGCTATTGTACTCACTTGGGCGTCGGCGTCCCGCTTTGGTTAAAGTTTGGGTGCAACCTACTGATATCTTAAAAACTACTATAGCTACAGCTTTGAAACTTGGCACACTTGTTCATCATCATGTCCTGAGTATGTATGCCAAGAACCATAACTCTTACTTTCATTTTGATCAAATTATGGCCCTTTTTCGACTTAGAATTTCAGGTTAAAGTTTGCGTACAAGCTAATGTACAAACCCATAACTTCAATACTACTTATACTACAGCTTTGAAACTTGGCACACTTGTTCTGACATCATCATTTCCCGAGTGTGTATGCCAAGAACCATAACTCTAACTTTCATTTTGATCAAATTATGGCCCTTTTTTGACTTAGAATTTCAGGTTAAAGTTTGCGTGCAAGCTACTGTACAAACACATAACTTCAATACTACTTATACTACAGCTTTGAAACTTGGCACACTTGTTCATCATGATGTCCTGAGTGTGTATGCCAAGAACCATAACTCTAACTTTCATTTTGATTAAATTATGGCCCTTTTTCGACTTAGAATTTCAGGTTAAAGTTTGCATGCAAGCTACTGTACAAACCCATAACTTCAATACTACTTATACTACAGCTTTGAAACTTTCAGCACTTGTTCATTATCATATCCTGAGTGAGTATGCCAAGAACCATAACTCTAACTTCCATTTTGTTCAAATTATGGCCCTTTTTTCGACTTAAAATTTTAGGTTAAAGTTTGCGTTCAAGCTAGTTTCTTTAATACTTTTTGTACTATAGCTTTGAAACTTTCAACACTTGTTTACCATCATGACCCTGACTATGTATGCCAAGAACCATAACTCTTTCTTTAATTTTTAATCAAATTATGGCCCTTTTTCAACTTAGAATTTCAGGTTAAAGTTTGCGTGCAAGCTAGTTACTTTCATACTTCTTCTAGTATAGCTTTGAAACTAAAGACACTTGTTCACCATCATGACCCTGACTATGTATGCCAAGAACCATAACTCTTTCTTTGATTTTTATCAAATTATTGCCCTTTTTTTTACTTAAAATTTCAGGTTAAAGTTTGCGTGCAAGCTAGTTACTTTCATACTTCTTGTACTATAGCTTTGAAACTTGTTCACTATCATGACCCTGACTATGTATGCCAAGAACCATAACTCTTTCTTTGATTTATATCAAATTATTGCCCTTTTTAGACTTAGAAATTAAGGTTAAAGTTTGCGTGCAAGGTGGTGAAACCTCATATCTTTCATTCTATTAAAACAACAACTTTAAAACTTTGTATACCTTTATTTTATCATACATCAGGTTGATTTTCAAAGGCCCATAACTCATCCTTGCTTTTTTAATTTATTTTTTGCCCTTTTTAGCTCACCTGTCACGTAGTGACAGGGTGAGCTTTTGTGAGGGGGGTTCGTCCGTCGTCCATCCACAATTGTTGTCCGACTCTAGCAGACGGAATTTTGGTCCAATCTTCTTCAAACTTGGTCAGAATGTTTATCTCAATGATATCTAGGTCAAGTTCGAAACTGGGTAATGTGACCTTGAAATCTAGGTCACTGGGTCAAATTGTAGAAAAAGCTTGTCCGCACTCTAGCAGCCTTAATTATGGTGCGATCTACTTGAAACTTGAACAGAATGTTTATCTAAATGATATCTAGGTCAAGTTCATAACTGGGTCATGTGACACTTAAAACTAGGTCACTAGGTCAAATTAAAGAAAAAGATTGTCCGCACTCTAGTGGTCATAATTTTGGTCCGATCTTCTTCAAACTTGGTCTGAATGTTTATCCCAATGATATCTAGGTCAAGTTCGAAACTGGGTCATGTGACCTTGAAATCTAGGTCACTAGGTTAAATTATAGAAATAGATTGTCCACACTCTAGCAGTCTTAATTATAGTGCAATCTTCTTTGAACTTGAACAGAATGTTTATCTTAATGATATCTAGGTCAAGTTCGTAACTGGGTCATGTGACCTTGAAATCTAGGTCACTAGGTTAAATTAAAGAAAAAGCTTGTCTGCACTCTAGCGGTTATAATTTTCATATGTTCTTCTTTAAACTTGGTCAGAATGTTTATCACAATGATATCTAGGTCTAGTTCGAAACTGGGTCATGTGATCTTGAAATCTAGGTCACTAGGTCAAATTATAGAAAAAGCTTGTCCGCACTCTAGTGGTCGTAATTTTGGTCCGATCTTCTTCAAACTTAGTCAGAATGTTTATCCCAATGATATCTAGGTCAAGTTCGAAACTGGGTCATGTGACCTTGATATCTAGGTCACTAGGTCAAATTATAGAAAAAGCTTGTCCGCACTCTAGTGATCGTTATTTTGGTCAGATCTTCTTCAAACTTGGTCAGAATGTTTATCCCAATAATATCTTGGTCATGTTCGAAACTGGGTCATGTAGCCTTGAAATTTAGGTCACAAGATCAAATTATAGAAAAAGCTTGTCTGCACTCTAGCGGTTTTAATTTTGATGTGATCTTCTTCAAACTTGGTCACAATGTTTATCTCAATGATATCTAAGTCAAGTTCGAAACTGGGTCATGTGACCTTGAAATCTATGTCACTAGGTCAAATTTTAGAAAAAGCTTGTCCGCACTCTAGTGGTCTTAATTTTTGTCCGAACCATTGAACAGATGTTAGCAGGTGAGCGACCCAGGGTCCCATGGACCCTCTTGTTCGCTTAGAAATTAGAATTAAGACTTAGAAATTATGGTTAAAGTTTCAATGTAAGTGTTTTTCATAGGTAATGCTATAGAAAAGGTTTAAAACAGATGTACTTAACATACTTTGGTTGAAAGTGTTGAGTGGTTGTACTATACTATACCATACCACACCACACCACACCACACCACACCACACCACCACCACCACCACCACCACACCACACCACCACCACCACCACCACCACCTCCCCACCACCACCACACCACACCACCACCACCACCCCCCACCACCACCACACCACATCCACACCACCACCAACACCACCACACCACCACCACCCACCACCACCACCAACCCCCCCAACCAGCCCCACCACCCCCCACCACCACCCACCCACCACCACTACCCCCCACCACCACCCCCCACCACCACCCCCCACCAACACACCACATTACCACCATCCCCCACCACCAACACCACCACCACCACCATACCACCACCACCACACCACCACACCACACCACCACCACCACCTCCCCACCACCACCACACCACCACCACCATACCACCACCACACCACCACCAGCCCCCACCACCACCACACCACCACCACCACACCCCCCCACCACCCCCCCAACCAGCCACCCCCCTCCCCCACCCACCACCACCCCCCCCCACCACCACACCACACTACCACCACCACCACACCACACTACCACCACCCCCCCACCACCAACACCACCACCACCAGCAACAACACCAACAACAACACTGACAACAGCACCAACAACAACAACACCATCACTACCAACAACAGCAACAACACCCACACCACCAACAACAGCAACCAGCATACCATACCTTACTATACTACACCACACCCCACCACATCACTATAGGTGGGCAGGGATAGTGGGTTGATGGGTGTGGGATCAGGGGTGTATGGACTGGGTTGTGTAAACCCTCTAAAAAAACTACAATAATAAATTAAGTGTAATTTATTGATTTCCTAACTTGGATTAAGAAACTTTTGTTCATGTGTGTGTGTTGGGTTTCATAAACTCCTGAATCACTCCCCGTTTAAATGAAGCCCAGTTTTAAATGTGCTTAAATATGTCTGACTTCGAATAGTCGAGCGTGCAGTCGTTTCCGACTGGCTCTTTTTAATTGAATGATGAATCACCAAAAGAGTGATACAAAATATATGGGCATGGCCGCATGGGTTAACTTCACATAAAAAAACTTTCAGACATGATTTGCACAGTGACATGAATCACCATAATCCACCCAAATTACTGGAATCCACCTTATAAATGATTTTCTAATATATTTAGAAATGAATACATGTAGTGTGATGCATATCATTTTGAAGGTAGATTCCGGGTGAAGTTTTATAGCGTGCGCAGCAAATTTACCAAGTATTTACATGACAACGAAAAATGGGATCTGTACTGTCAAATCTAGGTGCATCTTGCTTTTAAACGCTCATACAAGTTACATCACGATACATATATTCATTTCCAAAAATAAAACTCAAAAAAACGTTTTTAAGGTGGATTCCAGTAAATCGTAAACAATAATATATGATACCTGAAAAACAGGTTTTATTCTTTAAAACCTTTTTGTCCTTTCTAACCTCATTTGGACTGAAAATAAAACAAACTAACTTGATACTTAACTATGTGTACAGTATTCTGATGAATCAGACAGATTGTGACTAGAATTGCCAAGGGGCTAGGGGAGAAATATTCATGATATTTATGTTGGTATCAAATTATACATTAGATTTAGAAACAAGAGTTCATCTTAATAATGCAGCTTTTTGCCTCCAAGAACCACTGCCCTAAATAAATAGTCAAGGTAACACTAATGGTTTCAAGAGCAAAATATGCAAAAAATCTACATGCAGGGCTCTCACTAGAAGGAGACTTGGGCTTCTTTGAGCTACGGGAGAAGTCATTTTGTATAGACTTTATAGGGAAAGAATGCTGTTGACTGCAAACTTCTCCATAATTCAGTAAAATTATGACAAAACTCCCTGATTTGCAAGTCCAGTGAGAGCCCTGACATGTAGTTTCAAGAGCATAATATTCTTGGTAAAATTGTCCTGCATAATGACATGATGTGTCGAATTTGGAAAAAAAGGTTACCCCAAACAAACAGTCTCTTTGCACCTTACTTTACATGTAAGAGAGCATTTATAATCACAGCCGAACCTTAGTCATATGTGATATGATTGTTTTTTGTATAATATTATATTAAAAAGAACCAGTGCAGAATTCTAGTGATAGCAAATCATGTTTGAGCTACAACTTACATGTACCTTTGTTGTTACAGATCCTGTGTTACTTCACACGGCAGGCAGTATGAAACAGTTTCTTGAGTAAGCTGAACATTAACCATGCAGACCGTCACAAAGATCGTTCATGACAGGGGTAAATTAGCTGATTTTCATCAATCTTTTTTTTTTTAAGTGACAGTTGACTTTAACCCTTTCCTGTATAGATACACCTTTATTTCATGGGCGAACAGTTTAGATCCAGATCAGCTGGCACATCCGTGCCATCTGATCAGGATCTAAACTGTTCGCTTTTTGATTCATTAGGTTATTTCTGACCAAAATGCGACCAGTGCAGATCCTGATCAGATGGCACGGATGTGCCGGCTGATCAGGATCTACACTGGTCGCACATACGTAAAAATGCGTATATATCAAGGAAAGGGTTAAGAGGGCTTGGTGCAATTATTGGTCTAACTAATAATGAATCATGAAGAATATAGTTAGGTTTGTGTCAAACCCTCCATTTCTTATGATTATTCTCTGCTACAATAAAAACCCTGGTTCATTATTGCAATGTTCACTATGTTTTTAGCTCACCTGTCACATTGTCGATCGCCATTCGTCCGTCGTCCGTTCACAATTGTTGTCCGCACTCTGGCGGTCTTAATTTTGGTCTGATCTTCTTCAAACTTGGTCAGAAAGTTTATCTCAGTGATATCTAGGTCAAGTTCGAAACTGGGTCATGTGACCCTTAAAACTAGGTCAGTAGGTCAAATGAAAGAAAAAGCTTGTCTGCACTCTAGTCGTCTTCATTTTGGTGGGATCTTCTTCATAAGATCTTGGTTCCTTTCTTGATATTGCCATATTGCATTATGGGTTGCAGAGTTATGGCCCCTGAATCTGCCAAATTAACTATTTAGACCTTGTCTGCACAATAGCAGCTTAATATTTTATTTATTTAATTAGTCTTGTACAATACTTGAGTTACTATAAGATCTTGGTTCCTTTCTTGAACCAGCTAGATTCCATAATGGGTTCCAGTTATGGCCCTTAAAAGGGCCAAAATAAGCTATTTTGACCTTTTTTCAACAATAGCAGCTTTATTTTTTGACTTGATTTTACCAAACTTGCACACAACTCTTGCAACCATTGAGCAGTTGTTGACAGGTGAGCAACCCAGGGTCCTAAGGACCCTCTTGTTTTACTCTTAACAATGTGCAGATACTTTTTTTGCGGTTGATCTCTAGTATCAATCATGCATATTTGCTGCCCATGTTCAGTGGTGGAAAATGAATGTTTATACATTTTTAAAAAGTGTCAGGGATTTGAAAATAATTGTTAATTTGTATTTATTAAACATAATTAATTAAATTAGCTGGGAGTAGAAGTTTGATGCATATCTAGTTGACAAAACCCAACTATGTAAAAAAGTCAAAAACACAGTTATCACTTGTGTAAGCCATGGGCTGCACCAATGTAAAAGCAACAGTGTAACAACCACTGCAATTTAAATAGTCAAACCTGTATTAAGCATCCACCCAAGGGAGTGACAAAAAGTGGCTACTTAACACAGGTGTCTGGTTGAGATAGGTAAAAACTAGAACAAAATTTCAGTTTAGGACATATTCAAACTGGCTGTTTGTGACAGGTTTTTACTGAATGCAGGCGACTGCTAAAGCAGGATCAACTGTACATTGTACAGAAGTGGTGGAAATTTTGACAACACATAATATTTACGAAGTAATTTAAAATTCATATGTGAGGTGTAATAGCAAGAATTGTTCATGTTTTAAAATACAATGTATATTTCAGTTGCTTCTAGTAACCCGCAGACAATGTGTATTGACTGCGGAGGGGCACTGAGCTGTATTGCCCAGAACAAAGATGCCTCAATGGTTGTGGTTGGAGGTAGAAATGGTAAGGATATTGTGTGACACCTTTGAAATATCATTAAAACTAATTTTTTACATCTGAAATTTAATAAAAGGTTAAAATAAAATAGGAAAGTTAAAGTTTGTGACTCATGGAAAATAACATCTTATTGTGAAGTTTATTTTGTTGTATTTACTTATTATTACTCCCAGCAACCCCACCATATACCATGATGTTTTCATTCTATTTGCACTTTGTGTTTAAATGAACTTTACTAAGTGAAAAATGTGTTTAAATTAACTTAAATAAGTGAAAAATGCCTATCAGGTATCGCCTCACTCTGAAAACACAACCTCTGCATGCAGCTAAAAGGTAGAGAGGAAAAGAGAAAGAGAGTTTATAAGAATATCGAATAAGACACCACAAACAAAGAAAGAGAGAATCCTTGGGGTTACCAACTTAGAATGGTCAGTGGCAAAACAATTTGCCACTGGGGATTTAAATCATTCTAGGGTGCACCAACCTCATGTTTGCCCCAACAGGTTCTCATATGAACACACAAGTACAAGTTGTCTTGGTGAAATAACTCCAACCCACACATCACTTCCACAATGTAGTTCTTTTTAAAGGATAGTAATTTCCTATAAATATCAATAAATGTATGAAATTTTTGTTTAACCCTCTTATATTGAACACTTCAAACAAAACAATTAACATGTTATATTTGTAATTACAGTTTTCAAGATATACAGCATTGATGATGAATCATTTGAGGAGAAACATAATCTACGTGTAGGCAAACATGTGAACCTGAACTATGTGGCCTCGGATATTGCCTGGAACCATACAGATGGTAAGTCTTACAGTATGTGTAGGCAAACATGTGAACCTGAACTATGTGGCCTCGGATATTGCCTCGAACCATACTGATGGTAATCTTCTTACATTATGTGACTATGCGAAGGCAAACATGTTTGATAGTAAAAATCATATGCAAAGATAAATCTAAATAAAAGATATTTGTTCCAACCGGTGTACTGGTGTAAGATAAACATATTTATATTGCTGAGGGAGCTATGGAATTGGTAGCCATAAATGAAAATACATATTTCCAGAGTACACCAATGTAATCTAGTTATACTTCTGGCTGATTAAAATAAATTGTCTGTAAATTTATGCTTTTATTGCATTATTTGTGTGATGTGATGTAACAGAAAAATGCATGAAATAGTGTCAAAAAATTCCGATTAGAAAAATAATACCCATTTAGGTAGAAGCCTTGATAGAAATAATAATCCTCTGGGAGATTATCATTTAAATTTACTGAGCAAATTCTTTAATGCACTGAAAATTCTATAATTCACTGAAAATCATAAAGCAAATAGAAATTTCCTCTACTCCACCCACCCATGATGCTTCATTATAATCTAATGTAAACTGAGAATGTTTTACCATTCCACAGATAACATTCTAGCTACAGGAGCCACAAACGGGTCGGTTGTCATCTGGGACATCAATCGAGCCTCAAGGAACAAACAAGGTACGTACTTTAGTGCTATGCTGATAATCTTTCTCTGTACTGTAGATTTTTGGAATTTAACCCTTTCTTCCATATAAAATGCATTTATACGCATATGCGCCCAGTGTAGATCCAGATCAGCCAGCACATCTGTGTTGTCTGAGCAGGATCTGCACTAGTCGCATTTTGGTTAGAAAAACCTAACAAATCAAAAAGCGAACAGTGCAGATCCTGATCAGATGGCACGGAAGTGCCCGGCTAAACTGGATCTAAACTGGTTGCACATGGGTAAAAATGTGTATCTATGAAGGAAAGGGTTAAATAACGGTAAAGGCTGCTAATGAGATTTTTGCATGGGCTTAAATTTGCAGAGGTATAATATTTTTTGGATAAGCTATTTCAGGGTTAATTTTGCCGAGCCTTTATTTCGCTCTCTTCACCTAGCTAGAAATACGTGAAAATAAAACCTGCACGAAATATAATGATACCAACTACTAGTTTCATTTTCCTTTTTATCACTGATTGCAAGGGGGAAAATAAACACACCAATATGTTATCGCTAATTTCAGGTCAAATCTGATCAAATATGCACTCAACAAAATATCTCGAAGTTCAGTAAATAAAGTTTAAGTATTTTGTCCATTGATATTTACCCAAATTCTGTAGTTTTATAGATGAGGAGTAAGAATAGAAAATTGATGGTAAACATTACTGATTCAGTAACCTGTCATCTTTCAAAATTTTGTGGCAATAAAATTGTCTTTACATCAGAGTTCTTTATTTTATCTTAACCCTTTACATGTATATGGTTTGTATTTTATGTGCATCCAATGTGGATCCAGATCAACCTTATCAGAATCCACACTGTTCACTGTTAGATCTATTAGGCTATTTTTTACCAGTAAGCCATCAGTGTGGATTATGATTGGATTGCACAGATATTTAAGTTGATCTGGATCTACACTTGTCGCACATGTGCCCAAGGTTATAAAACTGAGCATGGAAACAAGTCTCAAATCTCAAGCATCTGATTGGCTGAAATGGCGACCAGTCACCATTTCAGCCAATCAGATGCTTGAGATTTGAGACTGGTTTCCAATCTCAGCTTTATAACCTTCAACCATGGATTATAAGCCATATTTTTGGAGTAAAGGGCTAAAATGTACTTCATTTTAGTAATCACAAACATTTATTTTCACAGGGGATGTATGGATGTATATTAGTATCTTGCATGAGTTTAAGATGAACATAATACAATCTGTCACCATGGGTGAACTGTTTTTGTAGGGAGGAATGCTCTGCCAAGACAGAATTTTTATCCTAACCAATTTCTCCATATATACACATATTTATGCTTGTGCGACCAGTGTAGATCCAGATCAGCCTGCACATCCATGCCGTCTGATCAGGATCTGCACTAGCTGCATTTTGGTCAGAAATAACCTAACAAATCATAAAGGGAACAATGCAGATTCTGATCAGATGGCACGAATGTGCCGGCTGATCTGCATCTACACTCTTCGCCCGCACAATAAAGGTGTGTCTGTGGAGGAAAGGGTTAACTAAATATCTCATGCAAGATACATTTTCTTGCATACCATTTGTCATTCATAATGTTTTGGCATATGTATAACATCTAAAGTTTGTTTCTTACATACAATTTAAATGCTTATGTAAAAAACCTAATTTTTTAAATGATGACTTGTGTAATATCACAAACAGTTTTTTAGAATTTTCCTTCTCCGGTACAAAATACAGATCCAAAACATTTTACGGTTATGCAAGAAAAAAGCATCTTACTCTACTTATGTGGTCAGGTGTTTTGTTCAAATGTACAATATTATGTTGTGTTTAACCACGGTATATGGCTGCTGCATTACAGAAACTTTACCTTCAGAGCACGTGTTCCAGGAGCATAAACGGCACGTGAACCGGGTGTGTTTCCATGAGACCGAACATAAATTGCTCCTCAGTGCATCCCAGGACGGTTCCATGAAACTGTTTGTATGTAGTGTTTGTATGTGTGCTCTGCTTTTGATAGTGTGAGGCTAACTTTAAAATCAGACTTGCGTTCCCATCTTCTAACTACAAGACGGAGTAGCTTCTTTCTTAGTATAAGTCAGCGTCATTCATGAATGACATTATTAAAATGGGAATTTAAAATAGATTCTGTTTTTTGTAAGAACAGTTTCTAACAGATTAGTATTTGATTATAAGTGCTGAAGGTTATAAAACTGAGATTAAAAACCAGTTTCAAATCTCAAGCATCTGATTGGCTGAAATGGCAACTGATTTCCATTTCAGCCAATCAGATGCTTGAAATTTGAGACTGGTTTCCATGCTCAGTTTTATAACCTTGGGCAAAGGTGTGTTCATAGCTTTAATTAATTTGATAGGAGTAATTGTTGCTCTTAACCTTTTACTCTGTTAAAATGTCTTTTATCATTTATGCATCCATAGTAGATCCAGATCATCCAGCACATCCTTGCTGTCTGATCTAGATCTATTCAGCATACATGCAGTCGGATCAGGATCTCAGTTGGAGGGATGTGCAAGCTGATCTTGATCTACACTGGTTACACTACATATAGGTCATAGTACATACAGTGAAACCCCTCAACAGACACCTAAGGGACTGGGGGAAAGTGTCCTTAATAGCGGGTTGTCCTTAATTGTGCCTTTGAATAATAATGAAGAGACAATGTCTGTTCTTTAAAAAATCTCCCGTTATACAGGGGTGCCCGTAATATCGAGTGTCTGTAATGAGGGGTTTTACTGTAGTCTTAGAGTAGAGGGTGTTATGGGTGGTTCAAAGTGAAGTATTGATGATACAGTGATTGTAAGAACTTTTACTATTCTGAAGAAACAATGTTAACTCAGGTGTGTCATTCAGGTCCAATTGAGTCTCTTGTTGTAGTATTGGAGATGGGTACAAGGAACTGATTAAAGGTTGCCTTTTTGGCTGCTTTAATTTTATTGACGGCACGGCTTTATTTCTTGTGGTAAGTACTGTGGTATTTTGTTTTCTTTTAAATAAATTCACACTTGATGTGGTTTTGAATAGAATGTGGCATCTTATATATATATATATATATATTTATGCTAACGGTATGTTCACTACTCTGTTGATAGCAGTATATCGTCATGTGTAGTCACAATATAAGCAAAGTTCAGACAGACAGTTCGTTTAGCATGTATTGTACTCATTTCTGATAAGAACTTTTCACATGATGTTTCTGTCCCCTTTCCGTGATACAGAAATGATTTCTATACACTTTCTTTGATGAAAAATTGATATTTCTGTCCAATTGATATTTCTGTCCCCTTTCTGTGAATATAACTTGATATTTCTGTCCCCTTTCTGTGAATATGTTAAATTGATATTTCTGTGATGATAAATTAATATTTCCGTCCACTTTCGTGGTGGAAAAATTCTTCTCCAAAAGTTTTTTTCCCCATTAAAGAAGATCCAAAATTGTAATTTTATAGGAATGTTTATTTTACATTTTATTTGATAAAGTCATTTTTTGAACATACTATTATTAATTCAAAATGTGCAGCCTCTTGAAGAATGAATCAATCAATCTTTTTGAAACATAAATACCTAAATATGATGAGAGTGTCCAGTGAATTTGATACCACCAGAAAAGCACCACTGACACTTTGTGGCCTCTTGTTATTTTTTTCTTTTTTACTGTATTTCTAAAATATTCAAATTGAATGTTCTTCATAAGGGAGCTTATGATGGGCTGAGAGTTGCCCACTAATAAATGATCTATTTTTCGTTTACTTTATCATTTTTCTATATTTCTTAACTCAAACCAACAAATAATAAGCTAATGGTGGGGAGTAGATGCATCCATTTTGCACTGGCTCTTGTTTCAGTACTGTTCATTCTCATCATTTATTTATACACCATCTGGAATCAGCTGCTGTAGACTGGTTTTTTCACGCTGTCTAGGTGCTTCTTGTTTTATGTTCCTATCATAAATCAGAAAAACTATTCCATTTTTTGGTCCCATAGAAACCTTAATATGCTAATATGAACTAAGGCACTGCCGCTCTCGGAATCGACGAATTTAAAGAGATGTGCATCGAATGTTTAACAGTAAAACAAAGAAACAAGTCATCATTTGTTGTTTTACTTTTTAACCAAAACTGATCAAGGTTGTAAGATGTATTATGAAGAGCTTTTGGTGTAAAACGACTTTTGCATTATTAATCTCTTCTAATGCGGTGAGCGCTTATTTGAACAGCTGGTGTTACACGGGTTTATTGTTGTTTTACACAGAGTGGTTTTTTGCATTATTTATCTCTTCTTCTGCGGTGAGCGCCTATTTGAACAGCTGGTGTTACACAGGTTTATTGTTGTTTTACACAGAGTGGTTGTTCTACACAAAGTCTTTTCAGGTTTCTAAGCTTTTATTTGCGGTTTATAAAATAAATCCACAATAACAATTTTACAACTAATAATTTTTGATTCACAAAGTAATGTCTTAAGATTTTTAGCTTAATTTCCCTTTTTAATTTTAAAGTTCACAAAGTCCCTTTAACATTTTGCTACTAAACATGTTATAATTTGATTTTCAATATTAAATACCAAATTATTTGTTATGAGGCAATTTCAAATAATGTAGAAATTTCAATCATAAAAGATGCAACACTACATCTAAGTGAGCTGAATGATTCTGTGAAGTTTGGAAGAATATGTTGAATACACCAGTTTTCCTGTAAACTCTTAGTTAAACAGCACTTAGTGACAGTAGAGAAATTTATTATCTAAATAGAATGAAACATTCAAATTAGTCCAGATTTATATAGCACTCTTCATATGTTCAAAAGTGCTTTACAACAAGCAAGATATAGCAATATAATACAATAAGAATTAATAAAGCATGGGCAAATAAAACATAGAGCAAAAAAATAAAATAAAAATAAAAAAAATAAAACTTGGATAAAAAAGTTTGCATGAAAAACATAGTAGAAAGTTAAAAAAACAAGTGCGTTGATGTGTAGATAACACATTATAGCATCACTCTCCGTTCAAAATCAACCCAATGTCTTATGATTGTTAATATATATAGTTAAACTTAATCAACATTATACATAGTATGAGCGGAAAGGGTGTGTTTTAGCTGTCATTTGAAAGTGTCAAGTGTCTGTTCGGTTCTAAATAACTCTGGCAGTGCATTCCATAACCTTGGTGCAGCATGGGTAAAGCTACTGTTTCCGAAAGTCACAGTTCTGGTATGTGGTACTACAAGTGTTAAAGAACTGCTAGAACGAAGGTCTCTAGCTGGTCGGTACACACACAATAAGTCAATAATGTACTGTGGGCACTGTCCATTGAGAGCCTTGTAAGTGTATAGTAGGACCTTGTAATAAATCTGTTGACATATTGGTAGCCAATGAAGTTCCTTGAACACTGGTGTTATAAGGTCATGACGAGGAGTTTTTATCAAGATTCTGGCAGCTGTATTCTGAACCCGTTGTAGTTTATTCATTGTCAGTTTTGGAATAACGAAGAGCAATGAATTACAATAGTTAAGCTTTGATGTTACTAGACAATTAACTAATGTTTTTGTAGCATCTGTTGTAAGGTAATTCCGTATGCATCCGATGATTCACAGCTGGTGGTAGGCAGATCTACAGACAGTGTTGACATGTTTCTCCATGTCCATTTGTGAAAATGATGCATTAGACCATGTTAAACACAGATAGCACCTACTGGCTTGGTATACATCGTAAAGTATTTCGGTCCTAATATACCGGTAGATCCCTGTGGAACACTGAAATTCGTAATAACTGGATCGGATAGCTCTTTCTTTTCTTCCCTCTACTGTCTAGAACAGTTAACCTGGTCTTCCCACAGCATTTCATGTGAAGCTGTTTTCCTGAAATATTAAAATCAACCGCAAATTAATTTATCTTCAAAAATAATTTTATATCTTAAGGCTTTTATAAATTCATTTGTCGACAGTTAAAATTGATTTAAAATATTAAGACATACATTTCTTTTGCTTATTTAACAAAGGCCTTTACCAATTAAGAAGTTCTGTTTATTTAAAGCTTATCCAATAATAAACCATAAATGAAGTACCACTTAGACCCATACAGGGGCTATTGTAAGGGCCTAAAGGATTTTGAATGATTTAAAGAACATTTTGGACAGTTTGGTTGTGAACAAAATTGACCAGTAATGACCAGCATTGACCAGAAATGATCACCTTTGACCAGTTATGACCACTATTGACCACCGGCCCACTCAATACTCAATTGACCAGTCAATAGGCCAACCCTGCTATTATACATTCATGCAGCTTTAATAAATGAAAATAAAGAAAATTTATGCAAACCTTTTATCTGTTTACTATGTTAATGTTCATATTCTGTGCCGTAGCTGTCTACCAATTCTGCATAAGTTTCTATAGGCTTCATAACCTTGGTGATACACATCTCTGAAAATAAATGTTTTATTTTAAATCTTCGCTGATAACAGTAAACTAATAATTTAGTTATACAGTACCTTTTGTGGCTTATGAAGATGTACATAAATTGCTGTTGCAGTTAACAGTGAACAATTCATACTGTTGCCATAATTTATTTATTATATGTAAGGTCTTTTTATTAAAATCACATACAAGGAAGATGGAAATGATGAAACATTTCATGCCATCTTTAATTCCAGAGTGTTATCACATTTTAAAGACCATATAAAGATGTGCCAGCTGATATGAATCTACATATATGCTATCTGATCTGGATTTACATGGGCTGACCATTATGTGCTAAAAAGTTGTGTCCATGAAGTATGTTAAGTTATTGACTGTGAAAACTAAAACAGCATTGTTTTCTTCCTAAACAATGTGAACAAAATTTTGAGATTTATCCACTAAATAAAGGATTAAATAAGTGACCAAAGGGACCCATAATGTATTTACAACATGGTCTGCAGAGAAACTTTGTGGCTATTGATTCTGTGTCTTCCAAAAATTTGGCATGTTCAGGTGAGTTTGTGTGAACATGCCAGAGATTATGGTACACCATAGCAGGGCTAAACAAATTTAGATTTTTTAGTAACTACAATGTAGTCTAAAACTAGCTGGGTAAACATTTCAGCTACAATGTAGTCCCACCTTTGCCCAAATAAGCAAATTCTGATTAGTCAGTATTAACAGTACAGAAAGAAACAGGAAATTCAAGAGGAACCATTTATACATGGGGGGCTTGATAATGTTAAAATAGATCTCAAAACATGTTATTTTGTAATAAACTTATTGCTGTTGTAATATGATATGCATATAGTGCTAAAAGAGAATTGAGCATATCAAATTAACGTTTAAACTAGTCTACACTAAAAAAATTGAGCAAGCCCACAGACAAGCAATCAGATATTTTGAGATTGTCCGATACAATTTTCAGCTTGTCCAAGGCGTAGGGCTAGTGGGTTTGTCCAGCCATGCATAGTCATGTAAAGGAAGGGCAAATTCTGTGCTGTTTGAGTGTTTGTACAGTTTATTATAGGTAAATTAAAAAAAAAATACCTCTCCAGTAGTCTAATTTTTCTCCTATTCCAGTTTCATGCTCTTTGAACCAGATTTGTCAGGCATCTTTTATATGTATACTTCAAACTGAAATACAAATTACAAAAAACAAAATTTATAAATGATATTATTTGCCTATACATGCATATACCTTCCAATGACTTAATTTATATTTCTTAGTGACAGACTTCTTTAAAGTCTGTCGGACCTGTCCGGTAAAATTTGGACTGGTCTGATGGGATTTTCAATGTTGTAGGACCAAATATCCGGCAAAAATTTGATCGGCATATTCCAATTTTACTCCCTAAATTACAATTTTACTCGCTGTTTTGATTCGAGACTGTTCTGAGGGAAATGAGTGAGGATATCCAAATGAAATATTTTACGTATTTGTCATAATGACAATTTGTTATTTTGTTCCACTGAAAAAAAAACAACAACAAAAACACCCTCAATACTGTGTTTTGCTTACTAAATCATTAATGTGTTAAATGTTTCAGTCGGACAGAAATTGTTTTGGTCAGACAGATTTTCACATCTTGTCTGACACTTTTTTTACAATTTTTAGGAAGTCTGTAGTGATCATTACACTCAAACATCTAGACCAAGGCATGTATACAAAAGTTTGACACAATTTATTGGACTGTGAAAAACTAATTAAAATAAATAAATTTTCAAATTTATATCAATTAATTAATGGTCAACACGGCTTCACCATGCAACACATTTGAACTTGTTTGACAAATCAGAGGTGTAGAAATCCACTCGACCGCTCGCCATGGCAAGTAAATGATCCGTTGGGTCGAAGGAAGCAGCCAAAACACTCGACCGGCAGGGCCAGGGTTTTTCTAACCTTTTTGAGAGTCCGGAAAACAGACCCTTTCCCAAAGTTAACGGACCCATTCCCAATAGGAAATTTCTTCCACTTTTCCCAAATGAATCCACTGATAATTTTCAAAACATTAGAAACGGTGTTAACTTTCGCTTTACGGTGTATTTTTGTTGATAAAAATTCCTAGAAGTTTCACGCGCAAAAATTTTCCCGATTCTAGCTAAGGTACTTTTCCCAAAATGGCTAGGAAAACCAGTGAGGGTGTGTAAATTTTTCAGCAAAGCACATGTGTTTTCTTAGAATAATGAAATATTCTCAAGTTGTTTACAAATTTCAATTTGATTTCCGGAATTTCGGTCGATTTCCATTGTATTCAGAATGTTTCTGATGTAAAGATAACAGCAGCATTTTATTTTTACCCAAATCAGAACAAGGCTGAAAGTGCACCTTTTTTCCCGCTGTATGTTAAAAATTATGTAGAAACAAAATAATTGAAGGTGAAGTTTTTTACACAAGATACAGGTGATTATGAAAAGCGAGAGAGCGAGCAGGACAGTAAGAAAGAGATCGAATGGAAAAAAAGAAAATTGTTACAGAAAGAGTATTTTATTTATAAGGGCGAGTGTACTTTCTGTAAGGGCTAGTGCACTTGCTCATTCACCTGACCTGTAGGGCGATTGAGTTAAAGAAAATTTATACACCTCTGTCAGAGCAATTATTCCTAAAATCTGAAATAAATAATTAGTGGTAAACACGGCTTCGCCGTGCTTCCTATTTAAATCATTCAACACTATGCCTCATTTATTTTATGAAATGTAGCTCTAATAATTTTTATTTGTTGTAAATGAAGCATTATTCAGATAGCATTTGGTAAACAAAGCTTTACAGAAAGAGTATTTTATTTAAAATGTAAGGCAGAGTGTACTTTCTGTAAGGGGGAGTGCACTTGAGCATTCACTCGACCTGCAGGGTGAGTGGGTAAAACAAAATTTTTACACCTCTGCTGAGCAGTTATTCCTAAAATCTGAAATAAATAATAAGTGGTTAACACGGCTTCGCCGTGCTTTTAAATAATTTTACAATATGCCTCATTTTTTGGAAAGGCAGCTCTAAAAAATTTTATTTGTTGTAAATGAAGCATTTTTCAGATACACAGCTTTACCATGCCTCTAACAACTTATATTAGCAGAGTAGATTTATGCTTAATCTGCAAACTTTGGGTTCAAGTCCTGATCATGAAAACACATTTGTATCTTCAAAAATTGTGGTCAGATTTCATTTGACCAGTTTTGTCCAGAGTTAATTTCAACGTATATTGGCCATAATACCTTATCGCTTTCCCTCACCAAATTAAAACGAAAGCAATCGATATTACCATCTAATCTGTAATGTTAAACTTACTGTTCTTGTTGATGATTGCAGTAAAATAAATAAAAACGTCGTAAAATTCCAATGTTTAGAATGTTGTGGAAACCGGTGTAACTGCAATAAACCAAATTTCGAACAACTACCGTAATGCTCATCGCTACAGTACGGTGAAGCCTACAGTTAGACTCTAACTCTGTGACAATATTATATTTTAATCAATGTTGAAACTTATTAACCTGATTTTTAGGGCGAGTTCAATCTTAATTTTTATCTAACATATGGAATCAGAACTTCTGAAAATGTGAATCGAGAAACAAAATGGCGGCTTTTCAGTTTTAAAATCTAGAAGCAAGCAATCTGGATTCAAGTCATATTGTCCAATCAGAAAAGGCCTTACTTTGCAAGGTTTTTTTATTGTCCAATCAGAAAAGCCGTATTTAACGGTATCTGGTCAACTCGTACCTAAGTTAACTCGTACCTTAGTCAACTCGTACCCTTTCTTGGTCAACTCGTACCTGATCTTTGGTCAACTCGTACCTACCCAAGTCAACTCGTACCCTTTTTGACATAAATCGACGTTATCACGGAACGTATACGTATCGACCTTTATATATCGTAATACGAAATCAATAAAATGATTTATTTCTGTGCCAAAACTTGTCGAGCATTTTTTAATGAAGTGGTTATTGACATTCCGTTTATCTCTTTGCATTTTTTTTTGATGACACACACTTTCCAACTTGAAACAGGTGGCCTAATCGGGACGTTTTCACACATTTATCGGTCATAGGAAATACTGTTTTGATAAGAATTAATTTCAATACTTAGGACTGACACTTGCATCAGGCTATTATCTGCACCTGCATAAACAATTAAGCGTGTTATTAACAATAAACAGATCGTAAAACAAGAGTAAATTTCTTTGAATACAGGTATATAATTAATTAAAATGAAAACGATACCCGTTATTATTACAGAGGAGCCAGGCGCGTAGGAGCAATTTTTAACATTGGAGCCGCGGAAGTGATGATGCTTGCTGCAAAAATGCAAAGTGGTATATCGACAAAATACCGTCAAAAACTGTTTGAACGTTGCTTTTAAAGTACCCTTTTCATCTATTTTAATATATGCGAAATAAAGATGCATTAGTAGCATGTATTTGTGCAAAGTTCTATTGAACTTCATTTGCTGTTCAAGAGATTATGGTAATTTTCTTGTTACTGATGAACGTGCAATGATTGTAGACGGCCATTACGCAGCGTGTTTTCACACTTGAAGTCTTCAGCTACGTTTACGCTATTTATCGCTTATCAAAGCTGCTCAATATAGCTCGTGATTTTAATTTACATTTTAATTAGTTTCAATTCATTTAAAACTTACTTATAATTCATTTAGATTGTCGTGTTGGGAATATATTTGAAATGTCGATTTTGAAATATTTCATCCTATTACTAAATATAGAAAATTCAAGCTTACGGCAGGATTAGCACATTCAAATAGTTTACCGAAATGATAAACATAAATTAAATGTTGTTTTTTTGTGAAGTTAAGAGACGTGACTTAATTTGTATGTATTTTGTATTTCTGCACGTGAAGCTTTAATTTTGTACATGTATATGAGGACAGCAGATAAGAATAAGTTTGTGTATTTTTGTCTTTTTCACATGTATGCACAGTTCATTGTATGTTTGCAATAAATTCCGACCAATCTGCGCAAACGTGTACCGACAAATCAACGTACGTAAAAAAGAAAGTGTCTGTGGTCAATTTTCGCCTCTCGATGATAAATGACGAAAATTTAACTGGCGAAAATAATACTTAAACAGTTTGTGCCAAAATTGCGAAAATATCACGAAATGTCCCAATTGAATTTATTTTATACAAACCAGCTGTACGCTGAGTTTTCAGTTATAACACATTCAGAATCAGATGATCAGATGAACATACTTCAAACTCCCCACCCTTGTACCTCTGCCACAGCTCGACATTGTATATTTTGTATATGTGTACATTCTCAGTTGCATTAAATTTTTAATCTGATTACCTTTGTATTTTATTACCGACTCAATCGAATATATTTTTAAAAAGTGGGTACGAGTTGACTAAGGTACGAGTTGACCAAAAAAGGTTACGAGTTGACTAAGGTACGAGTTGACTCAGGTACGAGTTGACCAGAAACCTATTTAACAGGGTATTTTGCAAACCGGAAATTCACGGTTTCCAATTGTCTTGGTATAGACCGTTAGACATGCGCAATACCGTAATCGGAATCGACACGATTTCGACGCGCTTCGCGCGTCGAAATCGTAGGGTCGATTCCGTATTAATACTATTTTGGTTAGTGTCATTCCTTTAATATAAATAATGAATTTTATACATGAAAAATCTCACATGTGCCGCATGTATTTATTTAACTTGACTTGTATACTATGCCTTGTAGAAATGTGTTAATGTGTTACAGAGTGATCAAACCATTTGCTTCATAAAATGTTGGGAGTAACAATAAAGCAACATGTATTTCACTATTTGGAATAGCCCTGAGCTAAGTGATTTATCTTTGTTTTTACAACGTTAAATTGCTAATGCCAGTGTTTGATTATAATTTGTATAGTAAATCAGTTTTTAATTTTTTTTCATATATATATATATATATATATATATATATATATATATATATATATATATATATATATATATATATATATATATATATATATATATATATATATATATGGTACATTAAGGAATTAAAATAGGGTTATTTGAAATAATTTTCCTCTCATCATTTACTTGTTAATGTGGATGTTTATCAGTTTTGGATTAATATATCTTCAAACTGAAGTGAATATAATTTGAAGACTGACTCGTATGTATTGACATGTATTTCCTTATTATCTTAAAATAAAATGTTTTCATTTTCAGATTTGTGAATGATGAGAAGGAAAGAGCAGCTAGAAACAGACCCCTTGATATGGATGACTGTATTTTATTGTAAAATGTTATTTAGAAATAAAGAATTATTAAAACAAGTTCAAATTGAAATTCTAGACAAATAAAGTGATACACAGTATATAGCTATGTGGTTTCTCTATTAACTGTAACCTGGTGGCATATATGCCTGATTATTCTGAACGATACATGATTATCTGTCAAATAATATTTTTTGTGTTGCCTTTCGAAGAAAAGGCGATACATAGGGATCGCTTTGTCCATCTGTCCGTCTGTCTGTCCATCAGTCCATCACAAAAACTTAACATATAACTTTGCTATTTCTTAATAATTCTTCATCAAACTTTCAAATTATACTGCTTATAACAACACAGTCACAGTAATGCCAAATTCTTTAGGTTAAGGTCACATTTGGTGGAGTTATGCCCCTTTGTGTACATTAATTTTGACATGAAAACTTAATGATAGCTAAACATTTGCCATTTTTCAATATTTGTTCATGAAACTTTCAAATTATATTGCTTGTGACAACATGCTCATGATGATGCTTTATGTTTTAGATCAATGTCACATTTGATGGAGTTATGCCCCTTTCTGTACTTTGCCATTTCTTAATATTTCTTCATTAAACTTTTAAATTATATTATTTATATTGCACATGACAACATGCTCATAATTATAACATAGTCAAGCTAAAGTTATGCCCCTTCTTTGAACTGAACATCCATCTAGTTGCTTTCTCATGCTACTTGGATAAGTTGGATAACAGTTACTGTCCCTGGTATTTCAGTCACTTAAAAGTGTTTGTACGCTGCTCCTGCATGTCTGGAAAGACTTGATGAAACTTGGCAAACTAATGTAACAAAAGGCTTCTAGCCATATAATAGGAATATTGTGGTTGACCTAAATTTGCATGAGTTATTGCCAATTGCTATTTTTATGCCCCCACAAAGTAGTAGGCATATAGAGTTGCACTCGTCGATCCATCCGTACATCCCTAAATCTTGTATCAACTCCCCCAAAACTCCTAAACTATTAGGTAGATTTCTTTCAAACTTACAAAGATGATCAAGCAGGATGTGTAGATGATCGTAAAGAAAGGATTTTTTCCTGCGACCATTATTACCAGTGTTATGGCCCTTCGTTAATTTAAGTAATTAAATCTTGTGGCGTCAATTCCGCATAAACTATAAGGCAGATTTCATTCAAACTTGCACAGATGATCAAGCAGATCATAACCAAATCAAATCAGTTACAATTGTTCACCAAAGGTAATTTTTTGTGTCTCCTTTTTAAAGAAATAGGGGTCGCTTTGTCCGTCCGTCTGTCACAAAAACTTTACATTGGATATAACTTTGCCATTTTTTAAATATTTCTTAATGAGCTTTCAAATTATATTGCTTATAACAAAACGCTCATGATGATGCCAAATTCTTTATGTCAAGGTCACATTTCATGGAGTTATTCCCATTTTTGTACTTGGATTTTGACATGAAATTAACGTTGTCTACAACTTTGCCATTTTTCAATCCTTCTTCATGAAACTTTCAAACTATATTGCTTTTGACAACATGCTCATGTTGACGCCAAATTCTTTAGGTCAAGGTCACATTTGTTGGAGTTATGTCTCTCTTTGTACTTGTATTTTGACATGAAAACTTAATGTTGGCTAAAATTTGGCCATTTCTCAATATTTCTTCATGAAACTTTCAAATTATATTGCTCAAGACAACACACTCATGATGATGACGAGTTGTTTCGGTCAAGATGGAGTTATGCCCCTTTTGAACTTGCATTTTTTTCTGACATTGTACCAGAGGGCGACACAAGTGTTCAACTGAACACCCATCTAGTTTCATACCAGTTTTCTATAACAGAAATGGGTTTCATTCTTTAAATATGTCTTAACATCAATTGTTTGGACTTACACCTATGCTGTTCCTTATAATTTTTAACTTTTCAAAATATTCTTGATGAGAGCATAACTCACAACATGTAATATGATCTTAGTTTAACTTGACTAAAAGCCTTCCAAACTGGTAGCTGAAATTAGGAAATCTAAACAAGGTAAATTTCATGACAATTAACTGTTTACTCCCTCAATATCTATATGGGTTTATTGCATATATGCATCATCTTGCAAATTTGTGCCATCTGATGATGGTCTACACTGTTCACTTATTGTTCAGAAATAATCCTATGTATCACAAAATGCAAAGTGAATATTCAGATCAGATGGCAAGTGTACATCCTGATCAGATGGCAAATGTGGACCCGGATTAGATGGTGCTGATGACAGCAATATCCAATGGTTAATACATGTATCTTCTTTAAACTTAAATTGTTTCATTAAGAATATCAGCAATTAACACTATTTTGGTAACATAAACAAAACATCTTTTTGTTAAATTTCCGGTCCTTTTAAATATAATTTATTTTTTAGTGTGTTTTGTTCTGACATCTTTTGGAGGTAGCATTTATTCTGAGAGGAAATTAAAAAAAAAGAACATTGATGTAGTAAAAACCTTACTTAATATTGTACAGTGCAAAACAGTTGTAGCTGTATATGAATAAAGAAGGCAGTTTAACTGTTTTGCACTCAACTCGCAATTTGTTCACTTTGTGTTTTACTTTAGCCAGAGTGGTTCAGGTGGGGTAGTTCAATAAATATTACATGAAAACAAGGTTAAGCTTTTCATGTTTGTCATTCTAAGAAATACAAAGGATTAAAAGTATTTACTACTGAACATATTTATAACTAAACCAACTATTCTACAGTAAGCCTTTTTTTGCTATGAAAATGGAGTCACACATAACTGTCATTATATAATACATGTATCAATAGTCAACTGTATACATATGGTTATGTGTTTTGACAATTGTTGATTATGTAAGGGTTTGATGATCATTCACTGCTGCTTTTGTCAAATGCATGTGAAGGTTGTTACAGTTGATTCTACTTTGATAGCTGAAGGTTGCAATGTTCATTCTTCATTGTGATGCACTAACATTTTCATTTCTCTGAATTTGCAAATTGCATCTCTGTTCCTGCAAATGATGAAAGTGCAAATAAGTTTGGTAATATAATCAAAGACATTAAATGAAGGAATTAAATACTGTCACCTTTGAAGTGTCAAAAATATGAAATATAGTGAAAGAGAAATAGGGTAGTAAAACTCTCAATCATGTTCAGCATTTATAAAACATTAAATTATAATATCCACCTTATTTCCAAAGATGCTGAAAAAGTTATTCAAACAATTCTTTGTAGCTATGTTACAAAACTTATATATGCTGTCATGAAAAAAAATCTATAAGTCATTTATCAATAAAGACATATAACTCTACCTCATTTATTAGCTACATGTATACTTCCACTCCAGCATCAGTAGGCCTGTTGTCATGAACTTGATGTTAAGTCCTTCATATTTTAGCCAAGCTTCACTCCAAGTTTGCCGTTGGGAGTACGGCCACAGCTATTACTGAACAATAACTGGCCACAATAATGACCTCTTTTATCACACGACCTGCAATATGATTATAAGTTTCGCAAGTTTATTCTAAGTTGGTGTTAGGATGGATGGGGTTAAAATAAACAGTTTAATACGCAAATCATACGTAAAGCCGGGGTTAAAATAATACAATTTATCAACAACAATAACAAATCAAATTGTTAGAGAACTCGGTAGTGTATGCTATGTTAATTTACCTTGCATTTTGCATGTAGTCAGACAATGAGAATATTTGCCATAACTAACAGACATCTTGAGCTATTTAGAGTTATCCGCCGTTGTGTACTCGGAAGAACGACTTTATTTTTAGCATTTTCACGATATCCTACGATCGTAAATGTTTATGAAACGTGATTTGGTTGGTCCGAACGTCGAACGACCGAATTTACGATACGATACGTCGTACGACGCTTTATGAAACGCACCCATAGCCAGTATTGTTCTCAGTAAAATAAGCCGTTACCGATATCGGGCAGTGATGATTACTTATATCAGGGTTATCCAAACAAACTTTTTGGGGTTGTCCCGGTTAGCTCATTTGATTGCGTCGTTGGAATTGCAGGGCTATGCGTGACAGTGCGGGTTCTCTCCCAGGTAGAGGCAATATCATTATCAAACTTTCGGATGGTTTATTGTTTTATTCTTCTTTCAAGACAAAGTTCATGTTGATTTTGTATGTGAAGTAATAGGCAGCGTACATTAAAATTTAATGCAAAAATCAGCGAAAAATGCAGTGCATATTTAAGTGGTTACCACAACATAATGCCTCGTTTGATGTTCAAGATAATTTTCAGCATTGTATTTCATTATGTGCTCTGTCGAATTTGAATTTAGAAAAGTATCGAGTAACCAGACCTCTTTTGCTTGACAATGCAATTGGCTTCATCATACGCTTGTATGCGTCTGTATGCTTTTGCGTGCAACGTTGTCGAATATGTAAGTGGATAGGAAGTGGATAGGAGCTAATTAACAACTCTGTTTACATCTCTCATTTTAAATAAACATTAACAAGCATGGAGGTAAAGTACGATGTGTTGTTTATTGTGACAGCTTAATTGTATTGCAGATGAACAATTCATGGTTCACCACAGACAGAAATACAAACAAAGTGTAATCAACAATCATTTCATATAGTGAGACTTCGGTAAAAATTGTGTTGAAATATATTCTTCCTTTTCTTTTCAGGTATGTGCTTATTATTATTATTATTATTATTTAGTAAAATGGTGTAAATATATATTCTTACTTTTATTTTTCAGGTATTCGATTTTCATTTCTTCTTAAACAAGTTTTATTGAAGGACAAACCATTACTTATAAATCAAACATCAGGTCCCAGTATTAAATAATATTAAGTTGGATTTCAAACTGAACTCAAAGTGAAAATTAAAAATTTCTGAAGATACACATCCTACTTTATTGATCCAGGTTTCAAGCATAAGTCTGCTTAAATATATATACTTTTTTGTTATAAATGCAGTTTTGAATTTTATTATCTTTATATTCTGATTTAAAGTTCCTAAAAACTGATTAAGTAAAAACTTGCAAATCTGAGTTTGAACTCAAACATTAAGTCTAGAATATTTAGTAAGATTTAATGTTATTTGAAAGATTTCCATGAAAATAGGAATATTTTGTTTCATTTTTATAAAATATTCTAAGTGAATAATCAAACATTATTTAATATGCATTTAGCGGTAAAAATACCATTTTATCGTCATAATGTGTAACAAAATCACATTTATAGTTGTAAGAAATTGATTTATAGTTGTAAGTTCCTTCTAAATTTGATAAAAACAAAAACATCACTAAAAATGACCGAAGGTACCTTTTCCCGTGGTGTGCCCCATATTGATGCGTAATACGTATGATGGAGAATGTTGAATGTCTGAACTGTTAAACTTTAAAAATTCGTTAACAATCTCCTTCGCATAGTTGTCGTTCCTTACACTCACTCATATGGCACTTTGCTCGTCATCACATAAAGGGAGAGTGTACGGCGTTGACTATGTGGTATTGTCAATTATCTGCCCTTTTCATCAGTCGTCAGATTATCGGAGATTAACGAAATCTAGGGTCAATAAAATATGTCATTTGCGCCGGAGGGGAAAACCAATAAAATAGCACAAAATTGTTTCATCATTAAGAATTCAGTTCGTTTCAAAAAAGTTGTATCTTAAATCTTGAAACTGGACGGTACATGGGTGTGTACACGGGTGTTACAAGGGAAAACAGAATCTGTAAATGCTGTAATTATAAGATGATAGAAAACGAATACAACTTTTTGTTAATATGCCCCTATTACTCGAATACTTTAAACGAATATATATGAAGGAATTTTTAGCCAACAATTGATAAGTTTAATTGAATAATGAAATCAGAAAGTAAAAGCGATATTTTCAAAATTACAAAATTTATCAAAAATGTTAAAGTTTAACATTTGAGAAAAAAATAAGCACGTAGGTAACACGAAGAAATAAATAAGCAATAAATAATCTTGATAATGTATATATCTCTGAGAGTTTTATACATAACAACAAAACTAGTATTCAATACTTTATAATTAAGATAACTTAGTGTATAATATCAGTTTTCCTATATCGCAAAAGTTACACACAGGCTTGAGGTAGACCATATTAATATACGTTCAACAATGTCTTCATTTTTATCAGTTCTTTGTATCTTAGTGCCGAGTTCTTTAATTTGGTTTTGGGCACATAGACGTCGGATTATTTTATTTATTTTAAAATCCTAAGCCCCACGATATATAACGTTTGCCTTGTCCATTTCATCCTTATTATTGCACCTATGAATAAATTTATTTTGTTGGAAAGCAATTTTTTTATATTGTGTACAACTGGTGAAACGGTTTGTAAACTTAATACATTAAAGAATTTACAAATTCAGTCATAATAAAAAGCGGCAGAATGTGTAGCCTTTTCCAAAGACCTATATAGATAAATATAGATATGTAATATGTAGGTCTTTGCCTTTTCTCAATTTCTATATACACCGAAAAAACAAATCGGTACACTTATAAATTCAATGCATTTGCTAGGTTCATTGTTTAAAGGAACCATTTACCTTGTTTAAACACGGTACAGGAAATAAGCCATAAAACATATTAATTATTGATCTGTCATAGCTTTGTTTTTACAACGCGTCATTTATTGAGAGGGGGGTACAATAAAATTAATGATGCATTTTTTTCGATTAGTTAATAAAATCGCGAATTCGTTCTACTACTGTTGCGCTCTTGTTTGTCAAAATAATTAGAGAATAACAGTTCATTGAAGTGTTATATTTTACTGAAAAAATCTGAATGTAATATCGATACATGTTGAAGAGATTACGATGCGATAGTTTTTATTTGTTCTAACTTTAATTCCAAATGTTATTGCGTACATCATTACGTGCTTATGTTTCAAATATGTTTAGAAATATTCCGATTTCATTTTACGATATAAATTTTGGATAAAATTTACATTTTAACTTCCTAATTGTAAACAGAAAGCATTCAACTTTTACAAATAATTAAGTAACATTTACTTAAGTTATCTTAATAAGTGGTTTTTGGTTTAGATAGGCTTGTATATAGATGAGACTTTTTAATGACGATTTGAATTTCTTTGTGCATTTTCTTATGATTGACATTTTTTGTGACTCAATGCAAAGACCTATGTAGATAGATGTAATGTATAGATATTTGCTCAATGTGACATATTGTTAATACACAAAATGTCACATTTTTTACCTGTTGATTTACCTGGGGTTCATTGAAATTTGTTACAATTATCACCTTTTTAGACTTTCGTCAGGGTTTATTATATCAATCGGAATTTATTTTACAACTATATCGAAAAGACTTATACTTAATTCTAAATGCCATGTTTCCGCCTATGAAATTTGCAAAATATTGAAGGATTCGCCGAAATTAGTGCTTCTACTTAATACAAAGTAATATCACACAATTTCAAAACAATTCTTCAACTTCTACAAATTAAACTAGTAAGGCTCTATATTGTTTTCTGTACTTGACTGCCGAATTAAACAATCTTCCGTCAATGATCGTAAAATATCGGGAATGTTCGCAATTTTACGGAGACTTAAATTTTCACTTAAAATATTCGATAGTCGTGTTAGAAAAAGCTAAAAATGACCAAAATGTTTTAAATTTAATTTAATAAAAATTAGTTTAAACAATAGCCTAATATTTTTTGCAAAATATATAACCTGTTTTTTTTTAAACTTATAATTTGGATGAAAGATATTAACAATATAATACTTAAGGATAAGCGAAAAAATCCAACTTTCTCTAAAGTTTCTATGTAAATAAAATGGAAAATAGGATGGCTATATTCAAAGTAAAAAAGGACCAAATTATCGTTAAGATAAATTGAAATAAAAATAACCCTCTTAATCGGCAGAAATTTATCTTTAATATGTACTATGTGTTTTTTCGACTGTTTAAGAAACAAAAATGTAGTAAAGAAAAAACTGAATTGTTCCTTCATAATCTATTGAAAAATTCGTAATCGATTTTTGCTAACCGATGACGAGCAGAGTTGGATATGTTACATCTCTGCGAAAGCCTCAATGTCAAGATTTTTTAATCAACCTCGACAGCTTTATTTCATACAGTCATTATTATGAATTTGAAAGCTTGAGATAAAACAAATGACAGAAATCTTCCCTATCTTTTATTAAAACTTAAGAAACCCAAGCTATTGTAAATGTAATTGGTGAACTATTTCTTTGAGTTGAAGTAAAAATAGTTAAAAATTGTCTTAGCCTATAACAGAGGTGAATGTAATGAGCCGATAGTGTAAGAGAGTTTTTCGTTAATTGATCCATAACTTCAACTAACACCAGCTATATAGATTACTTCAGGTTGCTTTTAAATTTAATTTTTTATTAACTTAAAGCTTTTCCGGATTTGTACTTCTTTTTGAATTACGAATTAAGTATGGCTACAGCATGAAAACTTGATACATCTTTTCACTCATATCCTGAGTATATATGCCAAGAACCATAACACTAACTTCAAGTTTTGACCAAATTACGACCCTTTTTGAAATTAGAATTTATTATTTAAGGTTGAAGTTTGCACGAAGCTGGTTTACAAACTAATAACCTTCATATTACTTATACTACAGCTTTGAAAGTTTGTATGATTATTTATCAATCATCATATCCAAGAGTATGCATGGCGAAAACTATAACTCTAACTTCCATTTTCATTAAATTATGGCCTTTTTCTAACTTAGAATGTAAAGGTTAAAGTTCGCGTGCATTCAAGAACATGCTAATAATTTTATTTACTTCTACATGTAATAATACAGCTTTGAAGTTTTTATTCTGCTTGACCATTCACCAACATATCTCCGGTTGATGTACCAAAAACCACAACTGTACCTTGCTTTTTGATTTAATTATTACCCTTTTAAACTTTTTTTTTACTTGGACATTAGGGTGAAGTTTTGCATGCAATCTCACAACTTTCATACTATCATGACGACAGCTTTGTATTACTTTGTATATTTGTTTACCATCATTAACCGGTTGGATTTGTCAAGCACCATACTTCTAGGTTGTATTTTGATTGAATTAGATTCCTTTTTTGAAGAGCTGAGTGGTTTAGGGGAAAGAGGTTGGGGCTGGAAGGGGTGAAGAATCATGGGTATTTGACAGGGTACCTGGCCCCAATCCAAAAAAAAAAACTTTGAAAAAAATTATATTCTATTTTCATTTCTACTCAAACCAATATTTTTTCAAGGGATAGGGTATGGGATGTGGATCCACCCCTAACGTCTCCATTTATTTAAATATTTTTTTTAAACTTGCACCAATAACTTGCTGGTGGGTGTGGGCAAGTATCAGAGGTACCCACCACCTACCAATTTTTATTTTTATAATATTTTGTATTTATTTATAAGTCTATAGCAACAAATTTAAAATATATAACACTTTTTATTGGTGGAGATTATATGGGCTGTGGGGTCAGGGGTGTCTGGGGAGTTCCCCCTCTTAAAAACTAAAACAATATTTTAATTTCTAAACTCAAACCATCTTGTTGTTGTGGGGTTTGGTCGAGATTCAGGTATCCATCCACCACTCACCCCTATTCAAAATTTAAGTTTTTGTTTTGGTGGTGTGGAAGAATATCTTGTTGGTAGAATATCATATTGGTAAAGCTCACGAATCAATCCCCAGTTGGACGTTGGACTGATGCCTCATTTGTTCTGCTCTCTTTATTTCTGAATTTTGAATAGTCAAGCATGCAATCATTTCTGATTGGCTCTTGTTTAGTTTGGCGGAAAACTAAACCTATGTGTTTGGTATTGCTGTATTGCTGTTTATGATGCATTCATCAAGATGGGGCCCATTAGACCGATACTGACTTAACACAGACATCTCTTAGAGTTGCCAGTGGTAGCGTGGCATGGTTGTGGGGGCCTCATTTGGATGAAGTGCACCATGATAGGAATAGTATGCAAGAAAAAGTGTGAAATCGAGGCTTCGGTAACATAATTATATTTTGAGTATAAGGTCCCAATTTGTTCCTACTTTTTTCCTATTTTTTGTCAAAATTGTTCCAAATGTTTTTCCTTCTTTTTGAAAAAAGTCACTTCACAGCCTGTGATTTGAAAAATATTTTTACGTGTTTTAAACATCGTGTATTTTTTTATTTCGCGAATCAGATTTATTTTACTCGTATTTAGAATAAAATAAAAATAGTTTTAGATATTTTAGAAGAAATGTTTTAACCGCTTTTACTGTTATGAAACATACACAAGTGTTTTTCGGCATGACTGAACAAATGATTTAGCCAGTAAAACCAAAGCTAATAATAGGTTACAAAATTACAACGGTTTAATTTTCAGGACCAATTTTGTGTGCTAGATGTTTGATTTAGTTTACTATTTTGCATTTAGTCTATTCATGATATTCATATTGCTGATTTGTAAAAGTAATGCGCCTTGGGCTAATATCTCACCAACATTGCGTCATTTGTCACCAATGCCCATGGTTATAAAACTGAGCATGGAAACTAGTCTCAGGCATGGAAACTAGTCTCAGCACAACAATTTTTCCCGAAAACCATACAATTTCATAATAACCGTTTTTCACTTGACATAGGACAGCATGGACCAGCATGGGTCGGTATCAATATATGCAAACAAAAGAAATAGCATGGACCAGCATAACTTAAGGGTAAGTATCAATATATGCAAACAAAAGAAAGATACTAATGGAGTTTAAAAAATTTGGTCCAACAAATATATTTTTACTAAAGGATTTTGTTTACACGGAGCGCCGCCATTATTGGCACCTGACTCAATAATGTAATGACAGGGGCAAGTAACCAGAATATCTATTTGGCTGAAATGGCGACTTGTTCGGCTGCAGATACCTCAATACGCTCTATCGCTTCGCTATCCGTCATGGTGTTTTTGTTGTTTTTTTTAAATACTTGACGAACTGAATATTAATAAACGTTACGCTCCAAAGCAATTCCGAACCCAATAATTCGGACGTACATAAACTACATCGTATCTCTTTGAGCTTTTGTATTTAACATTTGACGGCGCGATGATATATAACTTTATTGAAACAGAAAAAAAAATATTTTGGAGTGTCATTTTAACTCCTGCCAGATTCGTGCAAACAAAAAGGTTAGCTAAGCGACCGACTGTAGACATTCAAAACACTGTACAATATCATGTTGGTAAACGTTTTGTAGTGGTGTGGGGCAAGTCTGTGCACCTATCATAAAAGCTTCACTGTGGTGTATAACACATTCAGTATCTAAAGACAGTTGCCTACCGGAAAGAAACTGTATCCATTCAGGAATTGGTTTGTTGTCATGTGTGTGCATAAATTTGGTTATAAGTAGTGTTCGGAATCGACTGGATTTTTCAGAATCGATTATCGGAGAAAATCGGCTTGGCTCAATCGATTGATAATCGGATAATCATGATAATCGGAACATGTTGTTTCATTAGCTGTTCTAGTTTTTGTTATAAATAAATCAGTAGATACTGATTTAATATACGTTAAAATGGAAATAATAAAAAAATGCTATAATTTCTAATGTATTGTATTATCATTCTGTCTTAAATATGAGCCAGGTTAATCTGTTTCTGTACATGTTTAATGCTACAAACTACTTTCTAACAGTATTTTAGGTCAGACTGTTTGACAGACACAAAACTTGGCCCTAAGATTATAAACAACTAGCCATACAATTTCAGAGCTTACTGAACCCTACTTTTCAGTTTAAAAGTATCAAAAATCGGAACTCAAATCGAAATTGGCTTTAAAATATCATGGGTAACATAACCGTAACAAGCGTGATATTGTGGGTGGGGTATTATTTTCATGCCTTTATTGGCGTAGGATTTTCTGCAAAGCTTGCAAATGACTCTGCTTATGTCTAAATTTTCTTTAACTGGAGCTCCATCTTTCATTTTTCGGAAGTAAAAATACTTCCAGACCAGGGAAGTCGTCTTTCCCGGGTAAGGAAAAAGGTCTTCGTTATTGTTGCCATCCATAACTGTCTTGATGGATTACCTCCCTTCAGAAATAAACGGAAAGAAACTACCGGCAAGGTACTACCGAAAAGAGAGAAATAATTCATCCGCCTAACCTAGCGACATCGATTCTGAAAAAATTCGACTCGATTGTCGCCGATGTTGAAGTTATCCGACTGATTATCGATTGTCGGCGACAATCGGGCAAACACTAGTTATAAGGCTTTAAAATGATACCATACTGAAAGCACACATGTGTTAACATGATGTAAAAATTGTTACCCAACTCTGCTCATGCCTATGTTTAATATCATTATTTTTGTTTATATTAAAATTAACCTCTCTCCAAAGCTGACAACTTTTGAGAAGAATAAGTAATTGTTAAGTTTTGTTATTGTTGCAAACGTAACTCTGTATGAGCGACGCCTCTTACGTTAGTCGTTTTAGAATTTTGATTATAGTGCAATATATAGATGAACTTCAGCTCGTTCAAAGTCAATTAAATTGCCGGCTGTGTTACACCTTTACATTGGATCACGTTTAAAAGTTTATTCGGATGTCGTTTTACTTTTAGTAGTTAGAGGACTGGGGAGGATGTTGAACTCGCAGTCCCTAGACTCAAGTCAGATGCGCTAACCGCAGAGATCAAAATGAGCTCCGGTGTTTTTCATATAATTTATTAGCATTTAACTTATACAATTTCTATACCTAAAAAACATACAGAATAGTGGCAGTTATAGAAATATGAAAGGAACAAACACTTTCATATGAAGGTCACATATAAGCAGAAAAGAATGAAACACATAGATAGCGTAACGTATAAAGCATAAATATATGTTTAATGATATTTATCTATTAGTTAATTAAATATTTCTCATAACCATTGCTAAATAAACCCACTTTTGCTTAGTCGTTTATGTGATTTTTGTTACAAGTTAGCACCAAACCTTTAAATTTATTAAGTTAGGCCAGGTAAAGTAATACCTAGGTATAAATTTAAATGTTCATCTTTATAAAATGGGCAATACTTATGTAGATATATACCAGTTTAACCGCAGTTTTTAATACAACGAAATGCATTTAATCTCAAATAAAAAAAATACTTCTTTAAAATGTTCTAGTGTATACCGAAGTTGTATTTGTTTTTGTTTTAATAGGCATTGGAATGACGACCCTGAATCGCTGACCTGGTAAAATTTTACCCGTGAAATCGCGGACACAGCCAATCTAATTCGATTTAAACAATTAGCATTTGTTTCTTTTGTTTTTGTATGTTTGTATTCTTTTGTATTCAAAATTGTCAAGTAGTTACATTGTATGTCTACTACGTTGAAGTTTATTTAAGGTGAAATGGCCGTTGTCATTGCACTGCCATTGATAAAAGAGAAATCAAAATCTCTCTAACTGGTAAAATGCAGTTCAATAAAACTTTTCACAAACACAGATCAATGTTATTAATGTATGATTATTTTACAAACTTAAAAACAAGTTAGAGCAGTAAAGAAAAACGTTAGACCTAAGCAATCCCTAAAATTCTATCTATTCTATCTAAGCACAAAAACGAAGCAACACTAAATATCAACTTAAATGCCGTCATGAGTTTTGAGCTTCTGTCAACAATATCTAAGGTATTTTAGTGTTACAAATCATATTATTGAATATAAGTTATTTGTAAAAGTGTGTTTACCTTCGATTTTCTGATCGCGAAAGTGGATGACACTATTAAAATGTTGATTTACCTCTTCATAATTGAAAAAGATGAAAAGGGAACTTTGAAAAGCACCGAACACGACAAATATGAAAATATTGCAGGCTCGCTTTGATTGAGCCTGTTCATGGGCAGTAATGGAAATGCATATTGTTGCACACGCCGTCTAGCCCCGGGTTTAGCACAACTCAGTATTTAAACTAATAAATAGGACGATTTCGATCCATCCCAATGGTATGCATATGGCGGTGAATATGAAACTTTCAACGCGGTATTTTCAGATTAATACCTTTTCGTTTTCAGCGGCGTATGGTCCCCAGATAATGGGTTCTTCCTAAACGAGAGAAAAATGGGCTGAACTGAACAAAATAAAATTTTGACAGGGGATCAGAGAATATAAATCCTGCAAATCATTGACAACGCCAAAGGCATAATTTAAAAAGCAGGAAATATATTCTTGGGATGATTGAACAATATCTAAGTCTCATTTTTGCTGGGATATTGAAACCACCCATCTATAAACTGGCCGTAATATCAAAACAAAAGTAATTTTAGAAGTACCATTAACATTTACATAAACATCGTGCTCGACGATAGTTCATTTAAAGGACCTTAGCTATTGATGTCAGTGTCAACTTACTCATGTGGGCATAAAGTATTGTTGTTTTCTGTTCCTTTGGTTTAGTGTTTGATTGCAAGTACAATTTTCAGATTTTTTTTTATTTCTAACTATTTTCTTTACTGTTCTTACTTATCTAAGCGTATGTAAAATAAACATATATTAATTACATTAATTTGTTCAAAGACTGATAGAACTGCATTTTGTCATTTGAGGGGTTTTCATAACTTTCGTTTTTCTTTGACATAACAGTGACGAAAGGAGCAACGCCTTAACCATATATGTTTGAATCATGTGAAAATTAATGCGTTTCTCAAGCTTATGAGAAAAGTAAATATGTTTAAGAAACGGATACCGACCTGTATTTCCTACTGCGACTCCTTGATCCAGCTGCAACATTGTTTTATTGATACAAGTCGCGCATGCTCAAATCTATGTTAAAAATATCAAACCAACATCCGAAAGCAGTTCCATAAACACTAAACCGAATTCCAGTTGATATTGAAACATCTGAAGAAAGAAAGTAAAAAAAGAAAGTTGAAAGCCAACAAACACAAGAAATAATCAAAATATTGCAGATTAGATTTCACTGAGCTGGTTAATGGGAACAAATGGAAATGCATCATTTCTGCCCACGCCGCCTAGGCCCTGGTTGAGCGCAACTCAATATTAACACAAATTTATATATCGTGCTCAATAGCTTTCAAAGGGCATGAATGATAACTGCTCTGTTTGAATGTATGGGAAAACAACGCTGCTGTTATATTAACACAAATTTATGTATCATGCTCAAAAGCCTTCAAAGGGCATGAATGAAAACAGCTCTGTTTGAATGTACGGGGAAACAACGCTGCTGTTATATTTAAATAGATTGAACAATGTAAAAGAAAGAACCTTTCAAAAGCCACAGAACACGACAGAACATGACAAAGACCATGTATATTATTTAAAAAAAGCAATATATGCATATCAGGAATCGCCACACTCAACAAACACAGCCTCCCCGCGCAGCGAAAAAGAAGAGAGGAAGAGAGAGCGCATGTTATATATAAGCATGTCAATTCAAAAAGGACGCCACAAACAATTAACGAAGAAGAGAACCTTTGGGGATACTGCCTTGGAACGGTCAGTGGCAAAACAAATTGCCACTGGGGGTTTAAACCAGGTTCTAGGGTGCAACAACCTCACACTTGCCCCAACAGGTTCTCGTATCACAACACAAGTACAAATTGTCTTGGTGAAATAACTCCAACCCACCCATCAGCTCAACAATGTTGCATGCAAAAGCATACAAACATATAAACACAAGAATTTAATAGCATTGCAAAGCCAAAGGGCAGGTACTCAATGATCTTTCCGAGACCAGAGCACCTGGAGTAAAATCAGCAAGAACACGATGACAGGGATAAAAGAAACAAATCGAGCTTCTAGGTTCTTTTAAGAAAAGATTTCCCCATAAACCTTCATAAACTCTTACACCCCTGCCACCGTCGTGCAACCAAAGAGGTAAGCATAATGATCAACTGTAGATGGGTTAATCACCAGGCATGCAGAGCGCTGTAAAATATCATGTTGGTAACCTTTCTTTTTAAATTTACAGATGGTTTTTACGAATAACCGGGAGAAATTAACATCGCCTTTTATCTTCTCTTAAGTTTATAAATTAAATCTCCATAAAAAACTGGCTGTGAAATTCCTTGTTGCAATAGTGATTTTAAACTGCAGCTGTATTTATGAATTAGATCTGGATATCGGCGATAAAACTTGCAAAAGGTTTTCCTTAATTTGTGATACCGATAACCTTGTTTTAAAAGTTTTTCTGTTATGCAAAGATTACGTTCATTGAAATCATTCACATCTTTGCAAGCTCTTGAAAAGCGAACAAGCTGTGAGATATAAACTCCGTAAGAAGTTGCACGAGGAACATCGCCGTCTAGAAACGGAAAATTTACTACATTAAAATTAAAATCATCTCTTTTATCATAAATTTTAGTAGTGACGTAACCATTTTCGATTGATAGATTTAAATCAAGGAAGTTTGCTTGCTTTTCTGAAGTGTTCGCTTTATTAAGATGTAGTTCTTTAGGATAAATCTTATTAACCAGTGAAGGAAAATGGTTATTATCTATATTTAATAAATCATCAAGGTACCTTGAGGTGTTGTTAAAAGCTGTAATAATTAAGCGATGGATCAGGTTGTTCAAGCTGCCAACCCACACAATCATACAATAAGGTTTGGCTGTTTTCACTCCAAGAAAAATTCAAAATCCGGATAGTTCAAACTTTTTAGTATTTTTATTTTATGAGAACAAACTATTGCACAGTCTAATGCTTGACAATAATGCGTATCAAGGTTACAGAGCGGACACAAACCTTACTTTTGACTTCTTCATGTGTCTTTACCATTCCGGGTAATAGCCCGAGTCTGCATTCGGCATATCGTCTGGGTGTGGTAAACATTTGCACCAAGATATTTTGAAATCCAATAATGCGTAAAAATTACAGAGCAGACACAATATTTCCCTCTGTGTAAGGTTAACTACGTGGCCTTGACTCACTGAACAAGAATCCGACTTATGCACGCGCCATTTGGTTGTTGTACGGTTTGTGGGTTAAACTAAGCAAGAATTAAATTTCCTTAAAAAAGTCAGTGTGGTGAAACTACGTCTCGGGCACCTTGCATAGAGATGCACACATGTAAATTTTCGTCTCGTTATTTTCACATTTTGGTTACCTACCTTCTTATTTATGCATTTTTCTTCAAAAACTCAAGTGCACGAAAGTTATTAAATAAAGATCTTTCAATGTAAATAAGCAGATCTTTTCACAGTTTCCCCATTTTCCACGGAAAAACTCTTGTAAAAAGGGACGCAATCTGTATAAATATTGGTCAATAACGTTGTAGGAGAAACAGCAAAATGTTTTAGATATATAACGTAACCACTCATTAGCCTGTTCATTACGTCCAACAATAACAGTGAATAGTGGCATCTTCATCAATCGCGTTTCCAATCAATTTGACCATAAATCAAAGTAACGAAGCGTTCCCATCCACTTTTTGCGTTTAAAAAAACATAACTGCAAAGTGCTCGTGACGTAGTTTCGCCAGGTGTATACAATATTTTGAATACCTCTTTATTCAAAAGGAAATTTCTTATTCTAGTGCACAAACGGATAACAATAAAGTGAGGAGAAAAACCGTGCATATTTTAACACTATATAATTATCTTAATTTAACTCTGGGTTAGTTTTTTCGCAAATTAAGTTTCGAACAACCAGTCCCTGGCTGATCAAACCTCAAAGCTGCACAGTAAGTTACTTTTACTTAGTCTCTAAAATGTGAGATAAGTATATTTGGAAAAGCACACGCCTTGGATTGTAGAATATATAAGTTTATAAACAAATATATTTATATGCAGCGCATAATGTAACTCATTTCGTGATACATGTGTAATATATAATAAAGTAACAAGCTTTTTCGACAAAGTTAAGAAGATTCGAAAAAAGTATGTTCGCAAAAACTATAACTGACAATAAAGATAATGGAGAATGGTTTTAACGAAATAAGCTGAATGGTTCATGTCGCAGGGTTATTTACCCCTATACATTTATCTTTTTGTTATTATTTGTTTTTGTTCTGTTCGTCTATATTTGTATCGTCCAATCATCTCATCTTCATCTTACAGCATGTGCACTAGTCCATTAACCTGTCTGTACTAATAGTGGTCGCGGGCCTTTGATTCAATTTACCCGTTTAACTCCTTGAGCATGCGCACTTATTGAATAGATTTGAATGAGCGAGAGCTACCAAATAGTTGTCTCCTTTATTTTAATTTCCATGCGCTGTTGACGATATATTTACAGGTATAATTTGCACGTTATCTCATTTTTCATGCATTTGTCATTTCCCATTCATGAGTTCGTCATGTTTCGTATTTTTCGTAATTGGCACTTATTGAATAGATTTGAATGAGCGAGAGCTACCAAATCTTTGTCTCCTTTATTTTAATTTCCATGCGCTGTTGACCATATATTTTACAGGTCCCAGAGAGTACCCACGCGTCCCCTAGAGGTAGGGTGACATTTATCCTCTTTTTTTGAGTCGACATTTAGAGAGTGTGCGCATTTTTTCTCAAATGAATTTGTTTTTCACGTAATATAATTTATGCATACTTAAATTTTTAAACATTAATAAACACTATGATATCTCCTTGAGCAGTTACCAATGCAAAAGTATTATGAAATTACTGGAATCCTGGTTTAAGGTGACAAAATGTTATACGATTCTAAGCTGTTATGAATATGTATGCTATGTAACTGTTATGAGGTAATTTATATATAATAACTATGTTTGTTTTAAAATAAAATTGTGAGTGAAAATAAGTTTGAATATCTGTTGCGTAGGATTCTGAATGCTTTCTATGTTTGAATTTACTTTTTTTTGCTGAACGAGCTGAAAGTCAATTTGCATTACATTCTTTTCAAACTTTCAAACTTTTATTTACATGCCAAGTTTCTTAATACAAAGAACAACAATAGCAAAAAACATGAAATACATACAATATGTTAATCAATGACGACAATATAATAATTATTGGAAACGACGATTCAACATATATTACATAATATGTGTAGTTGTAACGAAATTATTATTCTTAAACAGCAATAGTTTATGCAAATAATAAACTGATTTAGATTATTGCAGTAGTAGCGTGTATGGAAAAGAACATGCATATAATAGTTTATTATGAAAATAGTAGTTGTACAGTTATATAATTTTATGATATTTTGCTATCCTTGAAATACGGTTTGTCATGAGTTTATGGTTTTTCTAATGATGTCCATGAATAAACTTAGTTTCTTTAATTCAAATCTATTTTCCGTATTTAAAAGGTCTTTAAGTTTCTGTATATTCGGTCTCCTACAATAGAAGGGTTTGACATATTTTTTTCTTAAGGTATTAAAGTGATTACACTGTAAGATATAATGAAATTCATCGCCTAAATCTCCACAATAATTACATGTTCTTTCGTTTAGAGGAATACCTCTCCATCTTCCCAGTTCAATGGGCAAATGGTGATTTCTTGTAAAAAATGCTATCATTGATTTACTGAGATAACTGGGTAAGACCGATATATATTTGCTTTGTTTGAAATCTGATTTATACGTTTTATATAAAGTATTTGAACTACGATTTATTTCAGACATCCAACTTTGAATAAAACTATCTTGTAATTTTCTATGAATACTTTTTGTAAGCCATTTCTTGTTTAAAAAACTTTGACTATACCAAACTCCTGAATATCCATGTGAACACAAAATTGTTTTAACATTATTAATCCATTCTGATTTAACTTTGTTTTTCATAAGAAGATTGATGATAAATTTGTAAACAATGTGTGCTAATGTTGTATTAGTTTCCTCTGAATTATCAGCAATTTTTGTCCAATAAGATATCACTCTTTTCTTAATTTCTATATTAATTGGCATTACACCTAACTCGCCATAAATCATATGAGATGGTGTTGACTTCTTTAAACAAAAATGTATTTATAAAATTTCAGTTGAACTCGTTCTAAAATATCAATATTTCCAAACCCCCAAATTTCACATCCGTATAATAAAATTGGCTTTATTGTTTTTTCGAAAAGATCTATTTGAATATCGTATGGCAACGAGAGGTTGTTTATCTTTCTGAGAAGAGAAAACATGGCTTTGTTTGCTTGCTCTGCTAAATATTGTTTTGTTTTTGTGAAAGAACCTGTTCTAGAAAAGTAAACACCTAAATATTTGTAATCTGTTATTGTTTCAATATTTTCTGTGCCTATTTTGAAGTTTCTGCTTTGGGATATTCTCCCTTTACTAAAAATAATAATTTTTGTTTTGTCAACATTTACTGTTAATTTCCAAATATCACAATAATCTTTAAAAGAATTGAGTGCGTTCTGCATATCAGTCTCATTATCGCTAAAAATAACAGTATCGTCTGCATACAACAATATCACAAGTTTAAGATACATATGTGAATTATCAACAATTTCATGTTTTTCTATACCATTAATATTTCTGTTCCTTAAGTAATCTTCAAGGTCATTTAAGTATATGCTTAATAAAAAGGGAGATAAATTCTCACCTTGTCTCACACCGTTTACACAGTTAAAAAATGGGGTACTACCCTCAATTGTTTGAATTTTTGATTTTATATTATTATACATGCTTTTAATAATATTGAAACATTTTCCGTTTATATTTTCATTTAACAATTTTTCCATAATCCGATCCTCCAAATTGAGTCAAAACATTGTTTAAAATCAACAAAGCAGCATAATAGTTTTTTCTTGTCAAAATGCACAATGTCTATTAAACTTTTTAAAATAAATAAATTGTCAACGGTTGAATGTTTTTCCTAAATCCCGATTGATTTTGTGAAATAAGATTAATCCGCTCCGCCCATGCTGTAAGTCTGTTGTTTAAAATACTTGTAAATAATTTTCCAAAGCAACTAAGTAATGAAATTGGTCTGTAGTTTTCAGGCAGTTTGGGATCCCCTTTGTTTTTATATATTGGTTTAATGATGCCTATTGTCCAACATTCAGGTACGATGCCTTCATTAAATATAATGTTAAACAATTTCTTGTAAACAGGTAACATATAATGTAAAGTCGCTTTAATTTGCTCGTTTACTATATTATCACAACCTGGCGATTTGTTATTTTTAAGAGCATTTGCCGCTTTTATAATTTCTTGTTCGCTTATTTCTTTATTAATTTCATCGTTTTCCATGTTATTTAAATTTAAGTCATCCGTTTCTGTTTCATTTACTTGTGTTTCATTAACGTTTTTAAAGAATGTGTAAAAGTCATCAAGATTTGCGTTATATGTCGATTTACTAGAATCAGTGTTAATTATCTTCCAATATTGTCTTGGATCTGCATGCTTTAGATTACGAAGTTTATTTATTCGACTTAAATTAAAGTTTTTATTTGAGATACGCAGCGTTTCTTTGTATTGTTTGCTTACTTCCTTTAAGCGTTCTTTGTTATATTCCGTTTTGTATTTGTTATATAATTTGCGTGTTTTATGGTATATGTTTCTCATTTGATGACAATCTTTATTAAACCATGCGCGTTTTTTATTACGGTTTGGCTTATGGTTCGTCCGAAGCACCATACCAAAAGTTTCTTTAGAATTTTCGGCGAACAAATTACCAATGTCGGTTACTATATCATCAATAGTAGACTGTGTAAAAACTCTTTCTTCAGTAATTCTATCTAATTTCGATTCGATTTCAACCAAACGTATAATGTCAAAATTTTCGATAAATAATTCCTTTTTATCCGGATCCCATATTTTTATGCTTGATAACTTTTCAGAATTTTGCCGCGTGGTATTTTTGTTAAACTTGCTTTTCAGTGTTAATGATATTGGACAATGGACGTCTGAGTAAAGATCACAGAAATCATGAACGCAAAAATCTATGACATTTTTAAAAACTGCGGAACTTGAAACAAAATAGTCTACAGTGCTAACTTTTCTACATGTAGGTTTTGATTTTTCAAAATCCGGTCCGATTCTTCCATTCAAGAAATATAACAGATTATTTTTTAACAAGTCAATTAATTGTAGACCGTAGTTATTAACTATATTATCGGCAGTACGGCGTACAGTTGGGACATTACAAATATTAAACTCGCTAAAGCTTTCAACCATTTCGTCCTGGACGTATTGAAGATTATACATATCAGATAAAAAAGTGTCAACTTCAACAAAATCAGCTAAATTACCACATATAGCATTGTAATCTCCAAACAATAAAATATCACTGCAATTAGAACAATATCTATATAATTCATTTTGTATTTCAAAAAAAGGCTCCGGGTGTGCATATTTTGAACCTGACGGTGGTATATAAATTATACCACACTTCAAATCATTTTGATTACTATTGTCACAACCATAAATTTGCTTTGAAATAGTGAAAAATTGAATAAGTTTGCTTTTTGGATTGACATCTATACTGACAAATGGGACAAACTCGTTCTTGATTAAAAGAGCTATGCCCCCTGAGCGATATCTGGATAACTTTTGTCGGTTTAAAACATGCACTTTGAAACCTTCAACTTGTAAGCTATCAGTATCATCAGTTTTTGTTTCCTGGAGACCAATTACATCATATTCATTCAAAAACGATATGAATACAGGAATACGGAGTTTTGAAAGAATACCACCTACATTTAAACAAAGTATTTTTATTTCTCCAGGTTTAATATCATCAAATTTTGGAGCACTATATTTATTTTCATTGTTTGATTGATAACAGTCGTTCCCTGTTAATCCCTAGTGACCTGTTACGGTAGCTTCCGTGTCCGAGTTATCGTTAGATTCAAGCTGACTGTTCATGTTAAAATTGTCATCCGAGGTTGTTGTTTCATCCACCGTGATGGAATTATCATCCTTTTGTTTCTTAAAAGAGTCACTATTTTCTAGGGGCGATCGTGCTTTCGTTTTCCCGGCTAGCGGTTCCCTTTTCGGAGTGTTTTCCTGTTCTAGATTGGCGAACATGTTCGATAATGGGATCTGGTTACTCTTCTCATTTCTATGAGGTGGTTGCGTGCGTGTAAATGTTCGTGACCACTGTGTGTTGTTAGCCGTACCGGATGTTTGTCTGTGTTGATTGTATCTTATTTGTTTTCTTGAGTGAGCTTGTTGTGTATTGCGTCTCTCATTGTGGGTATGTTCTTGCTCTGTGTTCTGTACCCCCGGGACTGTTTGTTTTCCATAGTGAGTTTGTCGTGTGTTGCGTCTCTCAGTGTAAGTATTTTCTTGTTCTGTGTTCTGTAACCCCGGGATTTCATCTCCGTCTTTGTATTGTCTATCATATATGTAAAGTTTATCGCGCACCAATTTTACGGTATTATTACGGACCTTGCGTGCCTGTTTTGCTATGGGGTAAAGTTGCTTCCTTCTGTTTTCAATTTCAACGGGGAATTGTTCAACATAACACTTAAATACCATGTGGATATTAAGGGTATTAATTCAATCAAACGTCATTGTCATAGAATAATACAATATGTTTGCAGTAGATCTATAACAAATTTTACCGACTGATTGTAATTGTGCCAGCGGTTTGTGATTCACTAATTATCATAACGCATAGTTGAGTATGCTTGTATAATCCTATTCATTTTGAGAAATATAAATTGTTTTAACTAAAATCTTGATCCCATTTAACAAACAATAGTTTTACGCTTAAAAAGTGGTCAAAGAAAATTGAGTTCAATACTGAATACGGCTGTCAACCAGACAAAGCTTATCGATATTTATTGCACTTATATCTGCTGTGTCACCAATTGTCTCTATGGATGACACTGATATAGACACCAAAATGAAAGCATTATTATATTAACATAGCAATTAACGACGGTAATTTTATCCTTTACCAATATACCTGTACCAAAAAGACCAAATCTGCGCCTCCCGTAAGCTAAATTATGCTTTTATAATACATACCTTACTATTTATAGTAACACATTTATAAAGTTAATTTGGCTATTATTTTCCAGACAGGGCCATTATCATATAATCGGCCCTCACGCGACGTCACAATATTTCCGTTTTGTTTTCAATCGTTTTGTCTAAACTTATGCGGCTTCTTCGTAAGGTTAAAATGAAATAATCATTGGCAGTGAAGCATCTTGCATTCCACTCTATAGATTTATAATGACATTTAATTAACCGACAAAGCAATCATCTATTTAAACAAAAGCTTTGGAATGATTAACTTAAACTGAATTGCACGTACCAGAGAAATATCCCGATTTTAAATCACGTTACTTCCAATATCTTTTCTTATCGTTTTCTCAGTTATACTTCCGGTAGAATAAAGCCTATTTGATGTAGATAATCGAAACTCGCAGCGGTGGCATAAGTACGAAACACTCTTTATCATAGCCTTTACAGACTCATACAACGTTAAACACTTCTACCATTCATCATTAAAACATATTCCGTCCAGTCCAATGATTTTGCAATGAAGTTCTGGTTTAAAATCAAAAAGAAAATAAACATTCAACCGACAGTCATTTGCACTGTTTGAAAAAGTAAACATTCGTCGAGTTACGTCACACATTAAACTTAAATGACGTAATACTTGAATCGTGACGTAGTGCTCGTTCAATTAACAAGTGCTCACTCAAGAACCTAAGTAAAAATTTTATAAAAAAAGATGTCCAAATAGATCTTTAAAGGCATGTATTATAGACGTTAAATCACGGCTGAGCGGGGACGATGCGTGATAATCGGCCCTCGGTCGCAAACGGCCCTCGGGCCGTTATGCTCCTCTCGGGCCGATTATCAAGCCTCGGCCCCGCTCAGCCTTGTATTATCCTCTAAATAATGTATATGTAAAATTACAAAAAAGCCTTTAAAGAATATTATTCCCTATTCCTGTATTTCCATCCCCTTTTTGGAATTTTTTGTCAAACACTTCATTATAAGATAGTATATTAAATTCAAAATATGATGATGATCAAAAGAACATTCTTTGTTAAATAAAATTGAACATTAAATCTGAAAATCAATGCCTAATTATGCATGTTTGGTTGTTAAGAGCAGATACACACCTCCGGTAAAAACACGACCGGTAAACATTCGCTCCACAACCAAAAAGAGAACATAACAAAATGAGCGAAAGCCACTTCCGGGATTGAGCGAAAGCAGACAAAAAGTGAGTATGACCAACATTTTTTGTCTTAATAAGACTGAAATCGGGGAATGTAGTGCCGTGTAAGGATGATAAAGCTTCACGGAAAACACGGTTACATATTTTAAACATGTAAATTGTTCCGGCTAGAACTTTTTCCCAGCGAACAATTGTTTCTTAACAAACTTGTCATTTCAACTTAATTTTGTTCTTTGATTGCTTATAGAAATTGCTTCTTGGTTGCGTGTCAGTCGAATACCGGTCGCTAGTGACTGCTCTACAAATTTCGGATGGGGTTATATCTCTTTAAAAGATTAATGTCCATTTTTTCCAAAAGTGTAGGAGCGAAAGAGCTTGTTGTGGAGCGAAGCATAGGAGGCAGAGCGAAAACATAACACCAGCCACCAGGTTGTTATTCTAAACGTATTCACTACACACGTTGACTTTTCATATACATTGTTACAGCTCCGAGACATTTCAATATATGAACTTAATGTCCAATTAAGTGAAACAATGTTGCAACGAGAAGGAGTTTCATTTTCTTGTTTTTTTTTCATCGCACTTACATTTATTTAGCTTAGTGTTTCGATGAGTAAACGACAAGCATCAGCTCATGACAATTTTAGATTTCTTGCATTTTCCTGGTGTACATAAATACTGCTATTCCGTTCGTCTTTGCCTCATAAGGATATACTGTTTTATCATTATAAGAACATTTCTATTTCTGTCATTTTATATCAGTAAATTAAATGTCACCATCGTATCATAAGCTAGTAAATATCAATATATACTAAATTCTATGTATACTAAATAAATCCCGTGTTTAAATGTCACTTTAATAAACATATACTTACTACTTTTAAATAAACCCGGAGTTTGTCGATCAAATATAAATTTTTAATACATAGATTTGGTCTTGCATTTGTGATTAATGAGAAACGAAAACATCAGCATCCCTGTCGAATATTTTTATTATTTTCTTATTGTAAAAACATTGCTATTTTATCTTAGTTCTTTAAATGATGAAGAAATCCGATTTTCTTCTTCTTTGAGGATAGGAAACAGCATTTTCTTTTGCACCCTTTTTGCACTCTTTCCAACTGAAAGAAACAAAACAGACTACAAATAACTAAAATATTTTTGCAATGACATCGTTTAAAATAAATTCATTAAAATATGTGAACATGAACATATGAAACAGTTGTAGAAATATTGCATACTCGGTTAAGGTAAGCATATTTATGGACAGAATCGGGAATGCATATAAATGCCCACTCCGCATAGCCATATGCTAAGTAAAACTCATTATGTACATATATTAACTTTTCTTTTAATCAATCCCAAACGATAACTTGTATATTGCGCTGAACAAGGAACAAGTTAAAACGATGCAATGACAAAGAGTATGAAGTTATGTTTTCGCTCTGCCTCCTATGATTTCGCTCCACAACTAGCTCTTTCGCTCACACACCTCTTGAAAAATGAGCATACATCGTTAAAAGAGACGTTTCTCCATCTGAAATCTGTACAGCAGTCACTAGCGACAGATATTCGATTTACACGCTCCTTAGAAATAATTTCTAAAAGCAAGCATAGAACAAAATTAAGTCGAAATGACAAGATTGTTAAGAAACATGCATCATTGTTCCCTGGGAAAAAAGTTTTAGCCCGAACAATTTACATGTTTGAAATATGTAACCGTGTTTTCCGTGAAGCATCATCATCCGTACACGGCACTACATTCCCCGATTTTTAAAAAAGTTCGTCTTTCTGTCTTATAAAGAGAAAAAATGTTGGCCATACTCACTTTTTTTGTCAACAAATCAGCGCTTTCGCTCAATTATAGTAAATTTATTTTTGTAACAACTTCAACTTAAAATATCATGATTTCTCTCTTGTACGATGCAAAAGTCTATGCATCCTATTGTTAATTGTTGTTTATTTAAGGGGACGGGATTATTGGGAGGGAAAAAAAATAAAGGAAAGTAGGATTATGTACAAGTATCAGCTTGCAGTTCTCTTTTAACAACAGAAATAATAGAATAATAAGTAATTGTAAACAGATCAAACTACCATGTAATATAATTAAGAACCTTATAATTAGATCCGTTTTGTCGACATACATGCCGATGTGGCTAAATATGCAAGCAGATTTTCTACAGGTCAGAGTGTCTTGCATGGACTGCAGTTCTCATTTCAACCAGTAAAAAGAGAAAGCATATGCCAAAGTGCAGTATTTGTCATTTTTATGCCGTTGTCGATCAAGCCTAATCAAAATCTAAATCAAATTTGGTAGCTGAGTTTTGCAGTTTAATGCTGACTGTTTTTCACAAGCATTATGGCTATGAAATTAAGACGGGATGTCAAAACGGATGATAGCCGCAAAAGGCATCATCGCTCTGTGTTTTGCTGAGAAATGTAACAAAAATATTGGTGATATTCTGTAAACACAAAATGGCGAATTAAAGAAAAAAGCATTTTGAGCGTTTTTCGAGAACTTACATGTATAAACATAGGATGCAAAATGACATTGTTGATACTGACGGTTATTCGAATTCGGCCACTGACAATAATATGGTTTAAAGTATTTATATCGTAATTCACAGTAGAAAGGACAAACTAACAGGAAATGATTTTCCGATTCAATCATATTCATATTACAATTTTTACAGATTCTATTATTTCTGTCTATGTTTTTAAATCGACCAGTTTTGATTGCTAGATGATCGGCAGATATTCTATATGTTGTTAGTGCGATCCTTTATTTCGGTTCTTTCAACTGATCGAGATGCTTGTCAAATTCGAAATAATATTTAAATATACTACATTCTTCTGGTTACCTCGGATTGTTTATTTTTACGAGAACCAAGACTGGTAGTACATGTACGAATGCACGAATTATTTTAATAATTAAATTTACTGGTATATCTGAATGAACTGACTATTCCAGACAATTAAATAGCCATGGGTTTGTAATATTTCTTTTATTTGAAATGCCCAGTTTTTACCATTGTAGTTCCAACAGATATCTACATAATGTTTTAACATCATATATATTCTCTTTGTAAAACTGTTTTATTAGAAGTAAAAAGTTTAACCCAATATATAACCATATTAATTTTTCTTTTAATTATAAAATGTACGCCGCCTAATTCGCCATACAATGCAGATAAGGTAAGTTGACTTCCTAACCACTAAAATCCGTCGTAGAAATTTTTGTATAAACTTAGCATATGCGCATGGTGACAAACATGGTTTTTTTCCCATAAGATAGAGATCTTTAGTGAGATATTTGCCGGGTGCCCTTGTTTGGCTTTAGTAAAGTGTACAAAATGATCATTATATGACAGGTCATTATAACTAGGTAAAGCATTATAAATGATTAATAATTAAGTTCGCTTACGATCTGCTTTTTTTGGAGAGACAATAGCAAATATTAAAAAAGGAGGTAACTGTATGCAATATGCATCAATATATTGACTCGTCACCTGATGCTATACTCTCAAACCATAAAGGAAAATTTAAAACTATCAACTGCAGCACAGGAAAACATCGTTACTGGTCGTTTAAGAAAAAAAGTCATTTTGAGATATCGTGGAGTAAGGCCAAATTATAACAAATTTGTTGATCAAAACACATATCAAAATAACTGTTTAAGTAAAACTTCAAACTACGTGTGTTATTTTAAAAGCGTTACAATGCTGAAAATTCCGAGGATATAACACGCCGGTATACTGGGTGAATTTTTATAGATGTACAAGTTTATTCATACTCAGGCAGGTGGCTAAAATGCTACATCGAAACTTGCGAGTGTTCAAAATATAATTATTCCAATATGATATGCAAATCATAAATGGCTAACTTCCAGTCTGTGATATTGTCACCTGAGTGTTGCTTAAAGATGCTGACGATTAAATTATTCTACAAATGGAGGCACCTGCACTCGCGAGCCTTGAGGTAAACGTTAGCATTGATTCTTCAGATTGCTTAACATGTTTATACTCCAAATAATAACTGCATTTCGAATTGCAATAGGTCACTTCTACAACAGGCAAATGCTTTTAAAAGAAAGTTTCGTAACTGTATACCTAAACTTGACAAAAAATAATTCTACCAATGTGTCATTTTGCGCGTGCTCGATGGTGAAGTGTATTGGAAACTGGATATATAACTTTTGTATTTAATTATGCATTATATATCATAAATGATATTCCAACTTAATCTGCTAATATTCAGATCGTTATTATATATAAGTTGGCACTTTTTTATTATTTGGCGAAATATAGATCTATTACTGGAAGAGTGTTACGTTAATAGATTATAGAAACCTGACAGTGATTGAGTTATTATTATCCCCGTTTACGTGACGTGAGAGTCCTTCAGCCCCATACAAGACCGAAGGTCGAGCGTGATGTGGTTTACATATTTAACGAGAAATAGTACAAACCTACAAATTGCATACTGTCATAATGTTCGATTTTTATTTACTACCCTTATTTCACTAGCAATGAAATGAGCACTTAATCGTTAATGAAGAGTGAAATATGATTCAAGCAATTACGCCACAGTAAAGCATAAATCTCTACGTTGTAGCGTAATTGAACACATGTTTACATTTTCAAGCGCCATGATCGATTCTGTCAGATACCGTAAACTGGGATATTTTGGCCTTGAAAAGGCCAAAATTAAACGCACCAAAATTTGTCATAGGTGAAAATTAAGCCCAGGTAGTGTAAACAGAACAATACAGATTATTTGTCACACTTCGACGACATTGATCACTATATATTTACACCTTTATTTCCACTGCTTCAATATCCTTTACCGGACGAGTGAAGGTCAATCTTCGATGAACACCGTTAGCCTTATCACCGCGCAATTGTACAGGAATGCCCTTGTGACGTCATGAAATCCCCGCTATTTTTATGATTGTTGCTAATTTTAGATAGCTCTTCCAGGAATGTTGCTATTTTTAGATTAATTTGAGTGTTTCAACCAGGTTCTAAGGTAAAACACGCATGCTGCTTTATCCAGAGACAATAAAATAGTGACTCTATTTTGTCGTAGTATGATTATTTTGATTTGAGTAAATAGGCTGACCAGTCCAAATGCCAAACCCGGGGTAAGAAATGTTTTAAACAACATTTCGAAATTAGTAAAAAGTATATATTTTATATTAAATTTAGAAACAAAATGATAAAATGAGGTGTAAATATAGGTAATAAATTTCGTGTTTGATAAGTTCACCTAGTCTTGAACGTCATTAGGGCTGGTTAAAGCACGTGTGGAGTCCTTCGGACTCCACACACTTTAACCAGCCCTAATGACGTTCAAGACTCGGTGAACTTATCAAACACGAAATTTATTCCTTACATATCGCTTATAAAACAATTGATCAATCTCATGATTTTAAATTTCAATTATTGTATTTAAGTTTTTGGATTATAGTGTGTTGCAATAAATGTTTTGAAAATGTGAGATGGGTTTTAGTGTTTTAAATATCATACCGTTATTAGCATTACACTTATATAATTTTTATGCATTTTAAATTTATATTTCTGCATGTGAAGTTTTATTTTTGTTTATAAAATAATAATATGAATAATTTTGCAGTCTTTTGTTGCTTTCTCATATATGCATCTTTTATAAATATGTCTAAGATAAATGCCGATCGATCTGATAAATTAGCGTAGATGAAAAAATAACGTAAATGGCAAAAATTAAACTGGCCAAATTAAAACACAGATACTTTGGGGCAAAATGGCCAAAATATGACGACGCCAAAATATCCCAATTTACATTAAGGGATTATTTGTTTCATATCTTTCATAGACTTGAAGGATTAAAAAAACACAACAGCAACATTTGGTAAACACCCAAAGATTCTAGAAGTATTTGTTGTGGTATACGAAATGTTACTACTAGGATTTGAAAGTGTTTTCTACTTATACTCAGCAGCGAGCTTCGTTTACATCAAATGCATCTATATAGGGTTAGGCTTTTAAGAGATTGTTGCATACTGATATTTGAATCGGAATATTTGAACGGTGTACACATCTTCTATCCGAAGCTTGTGCTTGTTCTGTTTATATCAGCAATGAATATCTCTTAATTTAACGTTCTTTCACCCTTCTGACGATTTCATATTTGTTTTATTTTTAAAGGTCATTGGAGTCAATGATTTTTTAAGAAAGAGTGTCACTAGATTCATCAAATCAAAATTAGTGAAAATATCGCTGTTTGAAATCGGCCATTTTGGAACGTAGAAAGCTGCAAAAAATACAGAATCGGACTCTGAGGAATCACATCAGTCTTGCGGATAAACTCTGCACTTTGCTAAAATCAAAATATGTAAACATTCAACTGTATTGTCAGTAACAGTGTAATTACACAATTCCGGTGATTAGGTTTGTGTTTAATTAGCAGATGTAAGTGGTATTTTACGAAATAATAATAAGCAGAAAAAGGCTATAAATGAAATAACAGCAAAATAAAATAATGATAAAGTTTAACTAAGATTGAGATATTTTTGTCAGTGTCCCTATTCTTAGTACATTAAAAACATTATGCAAATAATAGATTATTTCAGCACCGATCTAACATGTTTCGATTTGAAAGCGTACCTGATGAAATCCAGTTTTATGTTATTGGATCAGAAAAAATTAAATTTATACCCAATAGTTTCGCTTTCGGTTTACTCTGCCTGACTGAGCAAGCTCAACACACGAAGAGGTTGTGAATGCCAGATTGTTGTCGCCAATTACAAACAAAGGCGTGTGTCTGAATGTATTCAATGTTTTGGCATGCTGAAGTTCTTTAGAAAGAAAAAGCAATGCACGCATTTTATCACATGTGTACTAGTAACTGGGTCATCAGGTTCAATTAAAATGAAATTGAACTGTCTATTGGTTTAATGAATATAATATAACATTTCAATTTTGTTTCAAGGGATCAAAGGAACATGACTTCAAGGTAAATATATGCATATCAGGAATAGCCACAATCAGAAAACATAGCCTCCCCACAGTCAAGAAGAAGAGGAAGAGAGAGCATGGTTAATAAAATATTCAGTTTCAGCACAGACCACAAACAATAAACAAAAATGAGAACCAGAAGTATTACCGCTTTGGAACGGTCAATGGCAAAACAGGTTGCCCCAACAATTTCTCATACCACTTACAAGTACTTATAGTCTTGTTGAGTTATCTCCAACCCACATATCAACACGTTACTGCCAATTGAAGAATTTATAGGAAAGATATATGTTAAAAATGAGAAGTACAGATCATTTCGAGGGTTGAAAGCAAAAACGGTGTGAATGATATAATATTAAAAAGGAAGTGAAATATGCATGTCAGGAATCGCCACACTCACAAACCACAGCCTCCTTATGCAGAGAATCGAAGAGAGAAAAAGATAGCGTGTTGTTATAAGTATGTCAATTCAAATAAGACGCCACAAACAATTAACGACATACAGAACCATTGTAGTTAACGCCTTGGAACGGTCAGTGGCAAAACAAATCGCCACTAGGGGGTGGGGGTGGGGTTAAACCAGGTTCTAGGGTGCACCAACCTAACTTGTCACAACAAGTTCTCAGATCAACAACTAAGTACACGTTGTCTTGGTGAAATAACTCCAACACTCCCATCAGCTTAACAATGTGGCATGCAAAAGTACACAAACATATAAAACATAAGAACCTGATTAAAACGTTTTACTTTCGTCCTAAGATTGGTTTTAATTTTAAAGTTTCAGAGAAAATTTTTAAATTGTTTTAGTATGAAAGGGACATTACTGTAAAAATATCTAAGTTTGAGAAAATGTTGTGCTGCTAATGAGAATCATTTTTGTTTAATTGAAGGTAGGGCACTCAAGTTACATTTCAAGTTTTAAAGTTATTGAAAGTTTTTAATGCTATGATGGGGCATAAATATGCAATGATAGCTGCCAGAGTTATTGAATATAAATGTTTAAGTGTAATAATTGATGAGTACTTTTTGTGTGAGCTTTGAAGTCTATTTTAAAATTTATAATTTTATAACACATTACCTTTTTCTTCTCGCTACTTTTTGGCTGTGTGGGGAGGATTAGTCTTTTGGATTTGGCCATTCCTAATATGCATATTTGTTGATGGAAAAAATGGACTGACAGGCATGTATAAATACACTTCAAGGCTGATTTGATGTCGTTATCTGATTAAAACCCAATAAATTCTTTGTTTGAGTGTGCAAACGTAATTCAAGCTTTACATATCGATAAAGTAATGTTTATTTATATGCATAATGATATATTTATTTTTTTTTTCATAAGATATACAGATATTTTTAGTAAAATACATCTAATTTAATAGATAATATTTATCTCGGCCATTTCACAAACTAGTATAAATAATTGACTAATATAAATGTTAAACTAAAGAAACATTCCCTCAAGAAATACAGCAATTAAAGAAGAAAAGACTAAGGGCACATAATCCTGCCAAAAATCGAGCAGAACTTCCTGACGATATGCATGACTATACTTGGTGACAAACATCATTTAGAGCTTGAATGAAATCTTCCAAGCAGATTTGTATGATATTGCCTTTACCAGGGAGGGAACCTGTTACGGTGACAGTAATTCCCACCACATCACCGACTGAACCAGCCGGCACAATCCCCAAAATATCAAAAGAATAACCCTGATAAAGGTAAAAGTCACTGCGTGAACATTGGTAAGCGATTATTGTACTGATTCCTTTACTGAATATATATACGCGGAGACTTTTTCGGCCGCTACACTGCACAAAAGCGCTTCTCTGAATTTTAAAAAGAAGCTGCCTTTACTGGGGAGCGAACCCGTACCGTGCGGCGACAACGCCTAGCCATGCAATTCCGACCACTCTAGGCAGGACTGCCCCCAAACAGGTTGACCGAATAACCCTGATAAACGTTATCATCACTGCATGGCATCCCAAAAAAAAACAACCGATTATTTTACTGATAACATTGCTGACTACATGCATTCTGACCACGCTATCGGAGACAACGCGCGAACAAGATAATTATAGACTAGAAGTTATAGTAAAAATGACTAAAGACCAATAACTCTGCCAAATAAAAACAAGCAGAAATTCCTGACCGTATGCACCTTCTAGGCTTGGTGACAAACATCCCTGCGAAGTTTTAATGAAATCCTCTAAGCTGTTTAGGATATGAAGCATGGAAAAGATTTATTGTAGAAGTGATAGTAACAAACTGACCAAGGGCACATAATTCCACCAAACATAAACCGCACGGAAACTCCTGACGACCTCAATAAAAATGCTTGGTGACAAACACCACGGTGAAATTACAATGAATCCAACACCGTTTCGGTGATGAAGCGAGGAAACAATTTTACCGGTCGAAAAGACGGACTATGTAATATTGTGAACAGTTTACTTTCATATATCGTGAAAATGATATAATATAATGCTACTCTCGTTCCCCATAAGGACAGTTGGATTTATGTATGTCTAATTCGGTTTTAAATATTAACACATTCGTTAAATACAATTCAAAAATATATTTATATATGCGCAAGTTGGTTCTATACAAAGGCAGTTGGTTGTATATATTAAAATGTGAATTCATATTTGAACATACTGGTTTCATTCAATACAGTTTCCAATACAAACATAGCAAGGCTGAATCTACATATAGGTATATTGGTTTCATATATCGACGAGTCCGTATAATATATTGTACGCGTGGATTAATATAATGAGTATTGGTTCAATAAATGCATGCTTTGGTTTTATATATTATAGAAATGAACTGATATAATACCAAAGCGGTTGAATACATTCGAAAACAACAATATAAGACAGCTCTAGCTTTCCATAGGGATTCATTTGTTTGTTTCACTGCGCATGTCCCTATTCATAGATAATGACTGAGTTAGAGTCAAGTTATTCTTGTATCGTTTTAATTATAAAAATATTATAATTTAAAAACAACACACACGATGCTGCTAATGAGACTGTTAGACCGAGTGATAGTTTGTCAGATCTGAGCCTGGTCTTGACATATATGAAGGAATCCGGAGACGGTAGGTTCAAAACACTATAATCTAATTGGTATAGGTTTAGGTATTTTAGCATTAAGTTCGTTCAATAGTAAAAGAATGAAATATGCATATCAAGAATTGCCACACTCGGAAAGCACAACGTCCCCACTCAGCTAAAAAGTAGAGAAGACAAGAGAACATTTTTTAGAATTCTTCGATATCAGATTCAAATAAGACACTACAAACACATAATAAAAAAGAGAACCTTTGGGTTTATCGCATTGGAACGGTCAGTGGCAAAACAATTTGCCAATGTGGTTTAAAACCAGATTCTAGCATGTCTGGGGTGCACCAACCTCACACTTGCCCGAAAAAAATTTAATATGAAATGAATACCATTAATAGTTTGAAAACCATGCTACAGTTATAAGCCCGCGCTTATGTGCTAGGGTTAATATCTGCTGTCTCTTTTTAAACATTTAGAAAACAATATTATGGTTTATTTATAAGAGAAACTTTAAGGACAATTGTTAGCTTGGTGCATCCAACAATACCAACCCGAGAAACATAATGCTTTACCGCTGACCGTTTAAATGCGCTAACCCCTCGAGTTCCCATTTTGTTAATTTGTTTGTGTTGTCATTTAAGAAAATTATAAACATGTTTCCTATTTCATCTCTTTGACTTCTTTTGAGCACAAAGGCTGTGTTTCCTTAATGTGGCTACTACTGATTAGCCATATTTTATTTTAATGAGCTACCATGCTTAATTTTTATGAAGTCATTTTTATGACATTTTGATTTTTTCATCGGCTGTTAAGATTTGGCCCATTTGAATTATGCATATCTGGGTTGACGGTTATAAAACTGAGTTTGGAAACCAGTCTCAAATCTCAAGCATCTGATTGGCTGAAATAGCGACCAGTCGCCATTTCAGCCAATCAGATGCTTGAGATTTGAGACTGGTATCCAAACTCAGTTTTATAACCTTGGGTTCAGGAATGGCCACATCCAGAAGACTCAGCCACCCCACACAGCAAACAATTATAGAGGAAAAAAGGTATGGGTAATAAAATGATGAATTTCACAATACATGCCACAAACAATTGAAGGTAAAGGTATAGGTTTATTGTCTAGAATTAAACTTATTCACCCGACTTTCACATTTATCCCCTGATTACTGGATATCAGTCGTCCGTCAAGAGTCTTGGAACGGTCAGTGGGAAAATTCATTTCAAGGTGACATATACGTAACATGAATAGCCACATCCAGATATTCATAAAGTGTTGTCATATTGATGCAGCTGTGAATACACAAGAAGCTTAGTTTCGAAGGCAATTTGTAACAGTGTGCACGCATATGTTGTATTCAATAAAAAATCGGATTTTAACCGAGACTTACATGTATACATGGTAGTTTACCTGTCTTAACCGCCATACTGGTAACTGAACATGTAACATTGATCACAGAATTCAAAAAGGACTTAAAAAGATGCGATTACATTAGAATTACTGGTGATATGACAAACTGTTTTCTATAATATCTATTTAGGTATACACCAGTTGTTCGCATTCAGTCGGTAAAACCTGTTGCTTTAAGGTGGTATAGTACTTCATACCGTTGCCACGTTTTGTCGCCCTATCGAAGAAAAGAGGATATATTGAGATCACTTTATAACATCGGTTCTAACTTTGCCATTTCAAAATAGTTTTTCGGCAAACATATTATTTTGACAACGACAACGCAGTCATGATGAAGCTAATTTTTTTAGGTCTAAGTCACATATATGTTCCGTTTTGAACTCAAATTTTGTCACGAAAACTTAAAGCTTGCTATAACTCTGTCATTTCTTTATCAAGTTTTTCTAAACAAATACCTGAAGGCGACACAACAGTTCAACTGAGCACCCATCTTGCAGCTAAAATATCAACAGCATGTGAATATTTTACGATTCTCCAATAATATCTGTTCATTTGAATATAATGGTGAAATTTGGAATAAAATACCGAACCTATCAACAGTCAGAATCCGTTTGAAGGCCAGTTTTTGTGATCGTATTACCTTCTTCAATATACAGTTGCAAAAGTTTTGCATGTAAGTGACGATACAATAGATGCTATGTTTCGTCTTTAAAATGTGAAAACATGTATGTTTATAGTTTTTAGTTTTTACAGTTACAATAATTTTGCATATAAATTACGATATTATCTTTTAAATGTTTTCTGAAAACTATGAAATCATGTATCGTTATGCACCTCTACTGAAATAAATAACTATATATTTATTTATACTAAATTGATTAAAAGAAAATGAAACGTTGAAAGTTACCTAATAAATATATTTATATACAGTTACAATTGTTTCGCATGTAATTGACTATAAAAAAGTACATATGTTTTGTCTTTAAACAATGTTTTTTGCACTATTACTGAAATAAATAATTACAAATACCTTTATTTTATATAGTTACAATAGTTTCGCATCTAAGTGACGATACAATATTCATATGTTTTGTCTGAAAACTGTGAAAACACGTATGTTCATTCACTTATACTAAAATAAATATTTATAAATGTTGTTTATTTTTTAAATTCCAGTACATCAACGGTACCCTTTTTGTTATTCGATATCTGTATATAATGTATAGCTAAATGCACTGTTTGATCAAAAAGAGAGGGAGGAGATGATAAAAAGGGGAAGAAGACAGATGGTTGTTAATCTAAGAAGAGTCTCAATTTTGCGTTATGTTGTTCTTTTTTATTGTTTAGATTTGCTTTATTGCCTTCTATAATACTGATTCTTTGATCCAAAATTGTGTTAAAATTCGGATGCTCTTAAGGTAAACTATTCATTTTAACAACTAGCATTCATGTGTGCATTTTCTGAATAAATATTGTTTAAATCAAATTTCGAATGCTTTTAAGGTAAACTAATCACCTTAACAACATGCATTCATTGATGTTTATTTCGCTTGCTAACGGGCGCGGAACAGATGGCTAAAGTACTTGCTTGACTGCTGATGTGGGTATACAATAGAATGTTTGTGGTTGGTGTTACAATGTAGTTCAGCGGTATGTATTTTTCAAAACTCAGTCATTAATTTAACTTTGTAATGGATAATTGCAAAATAGAAATACTTATTTTGTAAATTTCCGTTAAGTATTTTTAATGAGCACTGTTCAGACACGCGTTAACAGATCGATACTGACTAATAGACAACATTGTTTGTTGTGCGAAAAGGTAGTAGTTATTCATTGAACAACATCCGATATTGAATAAATCAACATAAAACCGAATTTATTATTTGTATGTATAGGTTATTGTTCATTTAGAGGCTTGTATGAAAATTAAACGGTCAGGCCCAGCGCAGCTGGGCGACCGTTTAATTTTTCATACAAGCCTCTAAATAAACTATAACGTATATAATGGTTGAAATTATTTTTGTAACTGACAAAACATTCTCCGCCTAAATAACCATAAATGGGTATGCACAAAATCAACTGTCAAACTGCAAGTAGTTTTGTGGCTTGTAAACATGTACTGAAAGAATATTTTAGTGAATTATGCAATTTTTTATCTGAAAATGGGTCTCAGGGGAAACCTGTGCGACAGTGTATGTTGGGTGGAGAAACAAGGGTTCGTCAGTGAAAGTTCCATTTAACCCTGTATTCCATAAATACATATTTTATCTCTTGGCAAAACAGTTAATATCCAGATCAGCCGACACATCCGTGCATTCCGATCATGATATACACTGTCAGCTTTTAGACTCAGTAAGTTTTTTCTGACAAAAATAAACAACAACGAACAGTGTAACTCCGGATCAGATGGCATTGATTTTATGGCTGATCTGGATCTACACTGGTCCCTATGTGATAACAGACGTGTCTATGAAGTAAAAAGAAGTTGATCATCAGCCAAAAAGTCAACGCTCAAATAATATTTAAATGATTTCCTTTACCTCTCTCTTTTTTAGTCACGCCTACTTCCACGCTTTAAAATATCGTAAGCGATCAAATACATGTTCGTCATTAAATGTTCGAACAATAATCGTGATCAAATTGTCCTATAATAACACATTTCCGACGCGCAACATTATGAGAATTAAGGTTCGAAATATTTGAAAAATACTGCATGGCCATTGGCTCAAAAATAATTTCAACCATTATACAAGGATAAAAGCTAGATTATTTAAGAAGCATGATTTATCTGGTAAAATTAACAGGTTTGGAGATTAATAGCACGGATAATTACTTGTTATAGAAATGACAGGGACTACCAATTGATCCAGATACACATGTAGCACATACCTTAACATAATTCTTTTTTGTTAATGAGTGATAAATTGAACATACATGTATTTAACCCAACCAATATAAAAAGGTATGTTATAAACACATGAAATGAATTATCTTTAAAAACAGCAATTTTGAATGCATTTTAATGACATGTGAGTATTTTGTTAAGATTGTATTATATACACATATACCTTTGTTTGGTTCAGTTGGCTTGCTCGAACCCCCTTTTTGGGCAGCAATATTTAATTCAAATGGATATCTTGGCACGGAAGTTTGAAATTTTCATGTAACATGTAACTACCCTAAGACTGTCCTAAAGGAATCCCATATCTGAAATTTTCCATCCGACTCTCCAGTGTTCAATTGTGTTCAAATCAAATTAGCTTCTGATTTAAGATCTTTCAAACCAGACAAGGCATGCTCAAATCCACATAAAAACATCTCTAAATATTAAATGAAATAAAAATATAAATGCCGCTTCTTGGGCTTTTTGAATGGTAACTTCAGAGTCAATAGTGTAGTATCGGTATAAGCACAATTGAAAAAAAAGGTGACGATATGAGGGTGAAAATTTCCGCTTAGTTCCGCTTCTGATCAATCAATATGAGGTGCTGTATTCACTCGATTGATTTTCAATATTGATTATATCTATCACTTGTATGATCTTTTTGTGTAACCTGACCTGCTAACATATCCGCAAAGCATGTCTTAAAGCATTAAGCATCGGCTTAAACTGTGGTGAAATGTATACGAATTCGCCTTTTTATGTACTGGTTTGAATACAAACACATTTAACACATTTACACAGGGGGTAGACCAACATATGTATTTCAAAATGGGCTCCGCCTAAAATAATATGTTGTACTTCCGGGATTCCATATGTTAGTCGAAAATCGACGAGAAAATGGTAGGTGACTTTGTTTTTTTATCAAAGTTAATATTTCCATGCAGGATTTGAAAAAATCTCAATGCTATTCGCCGTGGTATACATTTCGGAGTCTGAAGATGCAAAGTTTAGTTTTGTACCTGGAATATTCGTGGAGAAATCGTTTTTCTAGTGCTGACCTAAATCTGTCAACATTGTCTCCATCTGTCGTTTATCGCTAGATTTTGGTTATACCGATAAGATACTGGTACAATTTTGTCATATAATGAAAATTTACAATTAGGAGGACCCTAACGGTCAGTTTGTTTTGGTCACAAAGACGAGAAATCACCAGATATAAACAAATTCAATTTGGGCTCCATATGTTGTCGTGGATTCCATATGTTGTATTTTTTCATGAAATCTTATGGAGATATTGTTGACGCGAAGTCGTCTCTTATTTAATAATAAATGGATATTCATGAGTACTATAAAGTAGCTGAATGTATTTAAGACGGAGCTGTTCGATAATCATGAATATCTTGCCAGGGCTTATTATTTACTAAGGACAATCGTGGGTGTAAGTAGTCATGTTGGTCTACCCCCTGTGATTTAAACACATTTAACCGTGGATAGTGTTTCAATGAATAAATGCGTTTGTAGCTAAATTTAAGCATACATGCATATAAATTTACATACACAAAAATATTTATCAAAACTATATCTGCTTCAAATGACAGGTATAATCTCCTCCTCGAAGGAAGGAATATGATTATTCACTAATTAAAATACTTTATTTGTAAATTGTTAAAGTGAACTTTGCTTATATAATATTTTCAGTACTGTAACAGTTTTCGGACGGACACTTCAAATGAGAAAAATTCGGACGGACTACATTTGAGCCTGCAAGTTTAGCTAGACATTCGAACTTTTGCCCAAATATGCCAAGATATTTCCGGTTCAAAGGATTGAAATGCTTCGCAGCTGCTTCGTTAATATTGGTCGTTTTGGTCTTCATAAATAATAGGAATAATTATACAGGTTAGACATTTGTTTTTTCTTCTGAATATAAAAAAATACAGATTTAAATAACTTTTGGCTCTTTCGGAATATAAAAAAAATAATTATAAAGGTATTACATTTGGGATTTTCGGAATATAAAAAAAATAATTATACATATATTACTTTTGGCTCTTTCCGAATATAAAAAAAATAATTAAACAGGCAATACTTTTGTCTCCATCGGAATATAAAAACAATAATTAAACATGTAATACTTTTGGCTCTTACTGAACAATATTTATACTGGTTTATTTTTAGGCTCTTTCGGAATATATAAAAACAATAATTATACAGGAATTACCTTTGGCTCTTACTGAATATAAAATCAATATTTATACATGTATTACTATTGGCTCTTTTGGAATATAAAAACAAAACGAAAACAACAATTATACAGGCATTACCTTTTGCTCTTTTCGAATATAAAAAACATCGATTGTACATGTAAGAAATTTAGCGTTTCCTGGATATAAAACACAATTCATGCCTTTTTCTGAATATAAAAGCGCCATAAATATGTTCTTCGTATAGATAATAAAAAGTAGTCTAAGAACTGCAGCTGCATTTTGGAAAGATCATTTTAAGGTCACAGACAGACTAAACTAAATGTTTTAACAAATTGCATCCTAAAACACGTATATAAATTTCTGTGTAGTTCCTTGCAATACATCATGATGTTCATACAAAACAAAATGCAATAAAATTGACAAAACCCGTCTGAACCATTAATAGTGTGGTCACTGTTATGAAATATCGCTATAAATTTACATCGTTAGAGGAATTCTCCGGCAAACATTATTCAAAATTCCAAATATTGCAATTTTATTGCTGTTTTAAGTTAACTGTTCTGACATCTTCACATCATCATAACAATTCTCTATCCAGGTAAATTACAGAGATTATTTAATCCTGATTTCGTCCACCTTCATCACTTTTCGTTAGAAATAAATCTGTATTCTCATGGAGCTCTTATTTAGGACCGTGTACAGTTTTATATCTGGGATCAGGCTCACTCAAACCGAGCTTGGATTATTTCCAGATAGGCCGGGTTCGGTAACCTTCAACGTTCCCTTTCCTTTAATTTAATGAGTATAAATAAGTGGAGTGTTTATAACGTCTACCACTTAATTGCCTTAATTAGGTATTGATATGTTATGAAACTTACAAAAGAGAGCAAACAATAACCAAATCATGTACCTGGACCGAACACACATAACAAATGCTAAGCAACAACCAACTGCATTCATTCATTTACCAGATACGTAATGCATAAACATGCAAAGCAATTACCATATATTGCATTCATTTATGTACCAGATACGTAACGCAAAACACTTGCTAATCAACAACCAACTGTATTTATATATGTAACGCGTTTCACACGCCAAGCAACAAAAAACCTCATTCATGTACCGGAAACGTAACTGATAACACAATATTAAATACGTGAACACGATTTGATTGGCAGTTTCACCACAGATCTTTGATACTGTCGAATCCGTCTTGTTACATTGGATCTTTCTGACCTCACTTGATGTCTAACAATTATGAAGCTATTAAAAAGTCTTCTTTTAAAGTTATTATTATGAGTTAATTTGTACGTTTTCACCACAGCTTTATGTTATCGGTTGTTGATTTTTATTGATAATTCGGATCGTAAACATGTAGTTCAAAGTGGATTTAAATTTGTAAATTCAGAGTGCACACAGTTATACTTGAATTAATATTCATAAACCGTTGTTATCACGCATGTCAAACTTGTTTTACTTTTGTTCATTATTCGTTATTAAAATATAACAGTTCTTGTAATAGATGACCAGACTAAGTGTTTATCGCTTCTCCAGCCAGTTTCAAGTTTATTAAAATAATCTCAGTTGTATGTCTGGTTCAAAATAAAGAGATGAAAATGGAACATTGAAAGCCACCAAACACGACAAATACGAACATATTGAAGGCTCTATTTAATTGAGCCTGTTCATGGGCAGTAATGGAAATGCATATTACTGTCCAGGCCACCTAGCATCTGGTTGAGCGCAACTCAATAATTACACTAACAATCAGTACAATTTTGATCCATCCCAAATGGTATGTTTAAGGCGGTGAATTGGGAACCTACAATGCATTATTTTTACAATGCATGGTTCTTTTCTTTATTATTTATGTTATTACCACCGTATTAAATCTCGAGATTGAATTAATTATTAATTCAAACAGTTTAGTGTTTTTATAATAATATTATCAAAGAAAAAAATGAAATATGCATATCAGGAATGACCACATCCAGCATACACAGCCTCCCCACACAGCCAAAAAGTAGAGGAAAAGAGAGCATGGTATTACAATAATCAGTTTAAAATGTACGCCGCAAACAAATAACTAACCAGAGGGGTTACCGCTTTGGAACGGTCACTGGCAAAACAAATTGCCACTTGGGGTTTAAACCAGGTTCTAGGGTGCACATCCTACTGTCCATTTCTCTGGATCACTTTCTCCTGATGTACCGGCTCCGACGAAATGTTTTTTTCTTCAATTTTTGATGTTGGTACACTTTAAAATATTCACTGGAGTGGTTCGCCAAACATAGTATTTGAAATATCCATAAGACTTTTTTTTCTGAATATTGCACTATCTCTTAGTTTTTTTCTCTTGCTTATGTTTTAAACATTAAACCGTTTTTCCAGTTCTCATACCACCAGATGTGAACATCTCAGAGTATCCTCCCTTTGAACCGGAAATACATGAAGATTTCCAAACAGTTGTAACGAAAATTCCCAGAATTCCACACATCATACATCAAACATTTAAAACAGAAATGGTACAGAGTTACTATGTGGAATACATAAAAACATTCACTGACCTCAATCCGGATTGGGACTACTTTTTCTGGACTGATGACTCAGCAAGGAAACTAATAGCAGACAAATATCCTGCCTTGTTACCTCTGTATGATTCATATTACCTGTCAATCATAAAAGCTGATGTTCTTCGCTACGTTGTGTTGTATGAATATGGAGGACTGTATGCAGATTTAGACTTCGAATGCCTGCGGAGAATGGACAGACTAACATATAAATATGCATGTATCTTTCCGCCTGAACCATTCGAAATGACTGCGATAGTTAAAAATTGGCCGTATTTTATCAACAATGCCTTCATGATGTGCCGTCCAAAACATCCATTTTTGAAACAAGTGTTAGATTACTTGGCCTTACACCAAGTCATGGATGGGTTAATAGACGTAGCCGGTCCGGCATTTATAACGAGTCAGTTTATTAGATACAACCAATTACAACTGCATTACAATTACTCAACTAACTACACAATAGAAAGTAATTCCCCATACTTCTACAAAGGAAAACTGCCAGAGGACGATAATAACGCAGTTTATGTGCCAAATAGTAAATATTTTTTCAACAAACTAGATAACCATGGTTCACGAATCAATTTTCTCCGCAGTTTGTGCAACTCGGAATTTTCTCGATTGATATATAACCAAAGAAGGGCGTGTCTGGAATTAAAAAGACGTTTTGAAAATCAAAGAAATGTGTTTGCCTATGCTGAACATCACTGGATACGGTTTTATGACTCTACTTTTTTGTTCATCAGTAATAAGTTACATGGAAAAACTCACATAAAAGATGTGGTGAAAAAGTATAAAATATACTCATAAATGAAGTACACTTCAGAGAGGAATACACTTGTGTTTTTTTTCTTTTGCAAATTGTAATAAATATGTATTTCTTGTATAAAAAACAAACAAATGATAACATTTTATAGTGCGAGATAAAATATAATAAATTTAAATAAAGTATTCTTAAATTCTTTATAAAGCGAATTGTCATCAACACATTCAGCTGGATAATTATATCACGGAAAAATGAGTCTGGTTTTGGTGTAGATACCTTGATTATCAATCAGTCAGCCCTTATATTCGTTCACACCAGATGGGGTTTCAGGTGTTTACACCGGTTCCAAAAAACTAAAATATTAATGATATTGCCCCCAGTGGGGAGCGAACCAATACCGTACGACGATATCGCCTTATCACGCTTCCGACTGACCTAGCCGGGACAACCCCCCAAAAGGTTGATCGGATAACTACTTTTTGTTTATCCATAAAGGGAAAGGAAATAATAATCACATATTTAATTAAACTCTTTAATTTCAAAACGTTTCGGCCATCGGCCTTCTTCAGTTGAAATTGTCACAACAAGCTTACATTTTCTTATTATCACAACATACATACAGGAAGTTAAAAGAAATGTTTGTATGACGTCAATGACGTCATAGTTGACGTCTGACGTTGCATCAGTCCCACACAGGCTTTTTGGTGCCAAATTCTTGTGAAGTATTTTTCTAATCAATTGATGATGATATATATTTAGCAAAATTTATATTTAAAGGAATATATAGATAAATAAATTACATAAATAAATAAATTACATTACAATTAAAATGAATAATTATAACATTACATGATTATCACTTTAGTTGTTGAAGTAGTGAAAGCCACAGTTATCTGGATGCATAGTAGTCTAAATGATGATCAAATGATGATAATGATGATGCTGGTTATGATGATGATGATAGTTATAAGGATGATGCTGTTATTGATGATGATGATGAGGATGATAATAATGTTGATGAGGGTGGTGTTGGTGACAATGATTTAGTGATCATGATAATGGTGGGGTGATGATGATGATGATGATGAAAAATGAACTTTAAGAAAAGCAGTATGTACTATGATCCTCATTTCCAAGCAACTTGTGGCATGGTGGTGATGATGATGATGATGATAATGATGATGATGACAGTGATGATGATGATGATGATGATGACGGTGATGATGATGATGATGATGATGAAATGGTGGCAGTTGTGACATCGATAATTATGATAATAATGCTGATGATGATGGTGAACTTGCTGCTGCTGTTGACGATGATGATGGAAGGAAATATTTATATCATGTCTATGCGTATCCAATTTTTATAGCATTGGATAACTATTAAGTTTGGATGAACATACAATGTTATTGAATATTTTTGTGAAATAATTTGAACGTTAATAAGCTTTATTCCACAAAACGCTCATGTCAGTTTTAGTGTTAATTCCATCTGGACTTTCTGTTTCCAACTGTTTGATCCACGACACCTCTCGAAGTTTTCGATAGTACCTTGATTCATCCCGTATTCTTTCTAAAATAACTACCCCAACATTGTCTCCCGAGTGACCCTTTTGAATAAAATGGTTCGGGACCGCTTTGTCCTTTTTAAGTCTTATATCCGCCTCATGTTCCTTATATCTCTCCGCCACTGATCTTCCTGTCTCTCCTACATATACAATCTTCTTACAGGCACTGCAGGTGAGTCCGTAAATGACGTTTGTCAATTGGCACTTTTGATTTTCAGGTTGTGTAGGATATGTCCTTGCTCCCTTCTCTAAACCTTGGCAGCCCTTGCATACCTTTTTACAGCACAGATGCTGAATTTCCCCTCTTTCTCTATTTATTTTGTTTAGTTTCCCATGTACAAGGATATCTCCTATGTTGGTATCTCTGCGGTAGGATACTAGTGGTGGAGAACTGAACACCTGTTGCATTTTCTCGGACTTGTAAAGTGTTTTCATGTGCTCATTGACTATTTTCGTGATATTTGGGAGTTGTTGTTTGAACGTCACAACCAGCGGTACCCTTGTGTCTTGTTCATTTTGCTTTTGTCTATATTTTAGCAAATCCCTTCTATCTAACCTGTCTACTTTTGTCAGTTGGCCTTCAATAAACTTGCCACTATATCCTCTTTTGCGCAGCTGCATTTTAAGCTCCTGTCTGTGTCGTTTATAATCACTTTCTTTAGAACATATTCTTCTTATTCTTACACCAAGACCATATGGTAGTGATTTGTTCATGTTGTTTGGATGGCTTGATTTAAATTGTAAATATTGGTGCTTGTCAGTTGGCTTGGAGTACAAATCCGTGTATAGCGTTCCATCTCGGTCTTTTATCACCATTGTGTCGAGGAATTCTATTTTGTTGTAGTCCCACCTCAGTTCTACTTTGATCTTGTCATGAATTGAATTTGCATATTGTTGGAATTTTATAAGCTCCTCTTTCCCATGTTCCCTTATCCCAAAGCCATCGTCTATGAATCTTTTGTAAAAACTTGGTTGTTTTTCATGTTTTTCCAACTCCTCATCCCAGTGGCGCATAAAAGTGCATGCGAAGTTCTTACCAAGTTTAGACCCAATAGCTACCCCATTTGTTTGGCGATATTCCTTGCCGTTGAATTCAAATAAATTGTTTTCTAAAACTATTTCCATCATTTTGATTATACTTTTGGTATTCCTTTAAATATAAATTTTGCTAAGTATATATCATCACCAATTGATTAGAAAAATACTTCACAAGAATTTGGCACCAAAAAGCCTGTGTGGGACTGAATTTCAACTGAAAAAGGCCGATGGCCGAAACGTTTTGAAATTAAAGAGTTTAATTACATATTTGATCGGATAATCCTGATTTTTAAGTTAACTCCTGTTTGACTTCTTTCAGTTACGCCCTTTTCAAAATGCTTTAATATAAAACTAAATCTTGCTTAAAAAATTAAAAGTCCGTGTCCATTTTACTAAATAATAAAAATATATTATCTGCATGAACGAAGCCATCTCTGACAAAAGAATGCACATTTTTCGAGTTATGCCCCTTCATATTGCTTTTATATGAAACTTAATTTTGCCGATATCTTTGAAAGTACTTATTTAATTAATACAAATGCAATTGGAATGTATCATCTGCAGAAACAACGCCATCTCTGAAAATAAGAATGATAACTCCTGTTTCACTACTTTGTCAGTCATGCCCCTTTAAAAAGACTTTGAAATGAAACTTAATGTTGCCTTTTTACGCAGAACATACTTGTTCTTTTGACTTATCTATATCAAACAAGCACGGATATCTAACAAAAGGCACAATATTTTATAATATTTAATTAAATATTTAATTAATATCTTTAAACATCAGATAGTATTAAGCAATATTTACATGGAATATTATCTCGGAAAGACTCTAGCAAATCGATAAAGTAGTCAAGCAGTTGGGGCATCGGTAAACGATGTGTTTATATTTAACTTCACTAAACTAATCAAACCACATAATTATCGGAAGCATCACTATGAAAATAGTCTTTGTAATGAATGTATGTGCTCACCGATTTTGTTAAAATGCTTTATCAGCTGATGCTAGTTGGTCTTCAAAATCAGTATGAAACAAGTCGTCCTAAATGTGACATGCCAATTGTATGAACATGTCATATTTGTAAAGTTATCATCGATGTGACCCACTTAAGTTAATTTTGGGAACGTGAAGTTAGCAGTAAGCAGTAACAGCGGTGACAGCAGTGAAATGATATAACTGCCGCTGTGACAGCAGTAGCAGCAGTAAGATCGTTTTAACTGCCGCAGTGACAGCAGTAAGATCGTTTTTACTGCGGCAGTAACAGCAGTGACAGCAGAAAGATCGTTTTTACTGCGCCAGCAACAGCAGGAACAGCAGTAAGATCGTTTTTACTGAGGCAGTAACAGCAGTAACAGCAGTAAGATGGTTTTTACTGCGGCAGTAACAGCGGTGACAGAAGAAAGATAGTTTTTACTGCGGCAGTAACAGCAGTGACAGCAGTAAGATCGTTTTTACTGCGACAGTTACAGCAGTGACAGCAGTAAGATCGTTTTTACTGCGGCATTAACAGCAGTGACAGCAGTGATATCGTTTTTACTGCGGCAGTAACAGCAGTGACAGCAGTAAGATTGTTTTTTAACTGCAGCAGTAACAGCAGTAACAGCAGTAAGATCGTTTTTACTGCGGCAGTAACAGCAGTGACAGCAGTAAGATGATCTTACTGCCGCAGTAAGATCAGTAAGAGCAGTAAGATGTTTTTAGATTTAACATAGCAATATAAAAATTATCTTACTGCCGCAGTTACAGCAGTGACAGCAGTAAGATCATCTTACTGCCGCTGTAACATCAGTTACAGCCGTAAGATGATCTTACTGCTGCAGTAAGATCAGTTACAGCAGTGAGGTGTTCTAAAACCAAAAAAAATCATATTACTGCCGCACTTAGATCAGTAAGAGCAGTAAGATATTCTTAGATTTAACAAAACAATATAAAAATTTTCTTACTGCCGCAGTTACAGCAGTGACAGCAGTAAGATGATCTTACTGCCGCAGTAAGATCAGTTACAGCTGTGAGATGTTCTAAAACCACAAAAATTCATCTTACTGCCGCAGTAAGAGCAGTAAGATGTTCTTAGATTGAACAAAACAATATAAAAATTATCTTACTGCCGCAGTTACAGCAGTGACAGCAGTAAGATCATCTTACTGCCGCAGTAAGATCAGTTACAGCAGTGAGTTGTTCTAAAACCACAAAAAATCATCTTACTGCCGCAGTAAGATCAGTAAGAGCAGTAAGATGTTCTTAGATTTAACAAAACAATATAAAAATTATCTTACTGCCGCAGTTACAGCGATGACAGCAGTAAGATCATCTTACTGCCGCAGTAAGATCAGTTACAGCAGTAAGATGATCTTACTGCAGCAGTAAGATCAGTAACGGCAGTGAGATGTTCTAAAACCACAAAAAATCATCTTCTGCCGCAGTAAGATCAGTAACAGCAATAAGATCATCTTACTGCCGCAGTAAGATCAGTAAGAGCAGTAAGATGTTCTTAGATTTAACAAAACAATATAAAAATTATCTTACTGCCGCAGTTACAGCAGTGACAGCATCAAGATCATCTTACTGCCGCAGTAAGATCAGTTACAGCAGTAAGATGATCTTACTGCCGCAGTAAGATCAGTAACAGCAGTGAGATGTTCTAAAACCACAAAAATCCTCTTATTGCCGCAGTAACAGCAGTGACAGCAGTAAGATCTTCTTACTGCCGCAGTAAGATCAGTAAGAGCAGTAAGATGTTTTAGATTTAAGAAAACAATATAAAAATTATCTTACTGCCGCAGTTACAGCAGTGACAGCAGTAAGATTATCTTACTGCCGCAGTAACAGCAGTGAGATGTTCTAAAACCACAAAAAAATCATCTTACTGCCGCAGTAAGATCAGTAAGAGCAGTTAGATGTTCTTAGATTTAACAAAACAATATAAAAATTATCTTTCTGCCGCAGTTACAGCAGTGACAGCAGTAAGATTATCTTACTGTCGCAATAAGATCAGTGACAGCAGTAAGATTATCCAACTGCTGAAGTTACACCATTTTCAGTAGTTAGATTTTATAAAAGCACAAAAACCAACTTACTGTCGCAGTATCTGCAGGAACAGCAGTGACAGCATTGAAATCATTTTTACTGCCGCAGTTACAGCAGTTACAGGAGTAAAATCATTTTTACAGCCGCAGTAACAGTAGTGACAACAGTGGAATCATTTTTACTTCCGCATTAACAGCTAACTGCCGTGAACTCATTTTTACTGCCGCAGTTGCAGAAATTAAATTATCTTTTTGTCGCAGTTTGATCAGTTATAGATTTTCGATGTTATTAAACAACAAAGTTAATATTACTGCTGCAGTTACAGCAGTGACAGCAGTGAGATTATCTTACTACCTCAGTAAGCTCAGTTTCACCAGTAAGATGTTCTAAAAATAATAAACAAGTAAATATTTGAGGTAATGCTCTCTAATGAAACCCTCGCTTTGAGAAATGACTTTCTCTGAGGCCCCAGTTACACAGACGGTCGGTGCCCAGTCGGTTATTTTATTTTAGGTTTTTTGCAGATTTCATCGGTTGTCATACGTTATGTTATTTCTGGTTTTCTGTGTAACCAGCCATCTGTGATTGACGAGTATTTAATGGGTTAAACAAATATTTCAAGGGTCGCTGGTACACTTAAATTCTCATATTTTTTCCTATCGATGGTAAGTATTAGTTGATCGGTTGCTTATCGGTGGCCCATCGGAGATATCGGTTGTAGACAGGTTGTCGATCGGTGATATCGGTTGTAGACAGGTTGTCAATCGGTGATGATCAGTTGTAAACATGAGGTCGATCGGTTATTTGTAAAAAAATTTCACCGATCGAGAATTTTAAACATGTTCAAAAATCCAAATCGGTTATTTTTTACCGACGAAACTCATCTTTCCCCAATAGCACTTGATAGGTGGAAAACAGGTGACCCATAGGTGATATCGGTGGTAAATCCCTTGTCATCGGTTCACACCACAATTTGTCCGAAAAACTCACCGATCACTCACCGATGACTCTGTGTAACTAGCTGTGAGTCTTATCTTCTTATACCCTACTGGAGTCAGCGTATAGTTCAATTGTCGATCTTTTCTTACTATTTTTATCTCCTTTTTGCGCTTCCTCTATGTGCCTTGTAGGCAAAACTCACACCTTTACAGTACATGTATAGTGTCTTTTGCGCATATGAAGATGCATGGTACCGTTTTGATAGAAGATGTTTGTTTAAAGCTGAAAATTCTTTGTCAACTTTTTGTGACCGGAAATGATTATGCATCACTTTTTTGGTCTCGGAAAGTAAAATTCAGGCGACAGTCGCACGTGATCCGAAACAGACCATGTTTGACGTGATTCGAAACTAGATAAACTATATAGATACTGAACTAGCTGACTTTTTGATTTAAATTCAAGTAAATTAGCATAAACATGAATTATGTACATGTATTTTGTTGAAAAATCTTCATTATTTAGTTGTTTTCTAGTAATCTTTTCAAATTTTGCTTTAAACCGCCATGTTTAACATTTCATGAGCATATCATTTTAAGTGGAATAAATAGTAGTGAAGAATATGTACTCAATATTGAAGTAAATATTGAATTATATTAGGTTGTCCAATATGGCCGCAAGTGTCGTCACATCTTGCAAGCATCAAAATTTGTGCGCACCTGCCTACTCCTTTGAATCCTCTGAAATAATCACTTTGAAACCCTTAATGAATAAATTGCTTGTCTTGAAAACTGTTTTAGCTAGAATTATCAAACAAAGTACAAGGACAGACCTTGTGAAGTACATGTAAAAGAAAAACATGAAAGTTGAATACGCCATTAAAAATGAAAGCCAAAACGTCAGATTTATTTTTTAGTTGGTAAGAGTACTGGACCTTCATTTAATTTCGCGGGGACGAATTTTCGCGCAAAACCCTTAAATAACAATTCGCAGGGGCATAAATTCGCGCAACAGTATTTTCCTATAAAGAAACACTGTTACGTGGTTTAATTTCGCTGGGGTTAAATTTCGCGCTCTTGTCGTTACGCAAAAAACGCGAATATTAAACCCTCGCGAAATAAAATGATTTCACAGTAAACGAACCATACGGATAATCAATATAAACATAAATTGGTTTTCCAAGATTAATCATTGTGATTGGATGAAAACTGACGGCATCATAAATGTAACGCTTTATGCTATTTTATAATTTGCATCTTCTTGATGTTTATAGTGAGAAAACATAAAATATTCAAAGGTTTCAAACTGAAACGCTTCGCAGTCGAAAGCTTATGTGATTGGCTCCCAATCACAGTTCTAGTATTTTGAGATGCAAGAATGCATGACAAGGTCTTTTGTACTGTAAAATTTGAATCAATAAACAGTTAACAAAATTGCATAATAATACCATGACTTAATTACTTAATTACGCTGGTGCCAATCTATTTCGTTGTGTTGTCAAGTTAAAATTCGTACATGAGACAAGTTAACATGTAGTCCAATGAAAATCCGCATGACAAGTTCTCTGTGCTATAACTGAATACTAAAAATATAACAAAAGACTACATGGAAGCAGACTGATGTATAACGTACAGAAGCATGTGTTTGGGTTAATAAAGTAGCAAAAAAGTAGTTATACAGAAGCATGTGTTTGGGTTAATAAAGTAGCAAAAAAGTAGTTGGGCACCTTCTTTGCGTACAGCTTTTGTTTCTGTTTTTAAAGATTTTAACTGGCTTTCATTCTTTCGCTTCTGAGTGTTGTATGGATGTGCCAATGTTTGTGTGTATTTAATATGCGGTTATTACCAGATATTAGAGATTATTAAACATTATGTGATGCGTTTTGCTGTCAACTTAAAAGAACAACATATGAACATTTTTGAAACTCTATACGTTAGAAAGAGCTCCGTAGAATATTAATCGAAAGGCTTTCGACTGTGCATATTGACACATACGTCGGTAAATATAAATAGAAATGTAAAAAATCACAATGTTCTCCTCAAACTGGTCATCGCCCACAAACGAGAAATAAAAACACTGGAATTATTAAACACGTTGTAATGCAAATCGCATATGCGATGTATAGTGTCAATTTCAAAAACCCTCTCTATCAAACCGTTTCCTGGTCATACATTCTATCATAATTGTCACGTTACATATACATGTATGTATGCGTAGTTTTAGTATCAGACAAATAACATATTTGACGAGGTGTATAGTGTCAACTTCAAAAGCCTCTCTATCAAAACCGTTTACACGTCACACATTCCATCATTATTGCCTTGTAACATGTACTAAAGTTTAAATATCAGAAAAAAAAAGATATTTTACGAGTTGTTTAGTGTCAACTGCAAGAACCTTCTCTATCAAACAGTTTACCGGTCCGAATTCCATCATCATTGGCCAGTTACATGTACATGTATGTAGGTGTAAAGTTTAAATATCAGACTAATTAAATATTTTACGAGATGTTTAGTGTCAATTTCCAGAACCCTTTCTATCAAACCGTTTACCCGTCACACATTCCATCATCATTTCCCCGTTACATGTACTTGAACGAGAGCGTAAAGTTTAAATATCAGACAAATTACATATCTGACGAGGTGTATAGTGTCAACTTCCAGAACCTTCTGTATCAAACAGTTCCCGGTCACACATTCCACAATCTTTGCCTGGTTACATGCACTTGTTCGAGTGCGTAGTTTTAATGTCAGATAATTTACATATTTGACGAGGTAAAAAATGTCAACTTCAAAATCCCTCTTTATCAAGCAGTTTACCGGTTACACATTTCATCATCACTGTCCAGTTACATATACATGCATGTAGGCGTAAAGTTTGAATATCAGGAAAAGTACATAATTGACAGATGTAGTGTCAACTTCAAGAACCCTCTCTATCAAACAGTTTCCTGGTCACACATTCTATAATCCTGCACTGTTACATGCACTACATATTTGACGAGATGGGTAGTATCTTTGTTAAAGAACCCTCTCTATCAAACCGTTTGCCAGTCACACATTCCATCATCATTGCCCAGTTACAAGTACATGTATGTAGGCATAAAGTTTAGATATCAGATAAATTACGTATTTGACGAGGTGTATAGTGTCAACTTCAAGAACCCTCTCTATCAAACAGTCTTCCGGTCACACATTCCATCATCATTGCCCTTCTGTACAACTGGACGGAACTCTGTAAAATATGAGACCAATAAACTTTTACTAAAGGACAATACATTAAATTAATAGACTCAATTTCAATTTTTGACCTTGTCAGTGCTACAATTTAGTTCTGAACAAGAAATATCTTTAAAAAAAGATAAATGGCGTTGATGGAAAAGATTTATATATACATGTATATAAGAAAGAAAGAAATACATATGTACAGAGAGGCAAAGCAGACACAGTTTAGTTATTTTATTTGTTATAGCTGTGTACGAACCCTCCCTGCCTTCTTAGTATGACTTAGAGATTAAGCGACCAAATCATGACAACTTATAAATTTATTGAAAGTGTCTTTCATAAAAATATTGAAGCTGTTGCAACAATTTCATTCAGTGATAACAAGTCGATCAAAGAAGCAAAATATTCTGTTTCAATAAAATACCTCGTGTAGAGTGAGAATTCAAGATGAATAAATGTCCTTGAAATTTAATAAATATAAAAAATAACAGCCTGTTACAAGAGCGAAATCTACCAATTTTTACATATATTAACTTAAAAAAAGTGTCCGTCCTGAGTATTGAACCCGGGGCCTCCGCTTGACAGGCGAGAGTGTTAGCCACTACACTACAATGAACTTGTATTTCGTACTTGAAATTAACAATCAGTATCAAAGGAACTAGAAAGGAACCAGTAAGAACTAGGAATATCTACACTTCTCTTTCGTTTTACACTGTGTATTGTATGCAAGTGTTTAACTGACACTCAAGAATATTCCATATAATATTGTATTTAAGCCATCAATATTGACTTAACTGGTTAGTTAAATCGTAAATATGTTTTTCCTCCAATACAACACCCACTAACAATCAATCGAATTAATCTATTTGATTTTTCCGCCGCATAATAATAAAAATCCCACTAGATACCTCTCCACCCTGCTAGATGCCTCTCTGGTGTAAATAGCTACCAATCGAAATAGTTTGTTTCATTTTCCCTCTGCATAATAAGAGAATACGAGTATTATTTACAACATTTCATTGGTCGAAAAACTAGGTCAAAAGTGAGCTTAGACAGCTAACGCCGAAAAAAAAGAGGAGAATGGGGTTTGAGACAAAATTGAAATTTAAAACAAAACTTAGATGTATAATAGTAAAGTCGTAAAGGCTACCATGCAGTTGTTATTCATGTTTAAAAGCTGCTTGTTTTAACTTAAAACTTTTAAACACTGAGTTTTTAATGTTATAAGAAAAAATAGAATGATGGAGATAAAACTATAAGAATGATTTGCTTAATTACTTTTGCAATTACTCTTCCTTTACTTCGCTAAACGGGCATCATGCAGAAAGAAATATTAAGTTCCATGCAAATGAGCCTTAATAATAACAGAGATGCATTAAGTACATGACCAATCTGAATAAAAATCATTTCCTAGACTACTATCCATTTTGTTACAGCGGATTTAAGTAAGATTGATATATATAACGTTTCCCATTTTAAAACATTTTAAGTGCTTAGCGACAATATTATTATCGCTACCTATAAAAGGAGTGCATTCACAAATGTTCGTACATTTTCAAATTAAATATTATAAAGACGTGTATAATCAAGACATAACTATCATATGAAAGGTATAACAGCCCAAATTTTATTCTTACAATTGTGAAAAATATCTGGAGGAAAATAATAAATACTAAAAGCAGGTTAATTGTATATAATGGTTGTCTTCTTTGAGAGTTAACACGATTCAAGAAAAAGCAAAATATGCATTTTATGTCATAATTTGGTTTATGTCGACAAGAAGCTTTCGCTGTAAATCTATAAAGTTTGCTCTAAAATGTACCAATGGACCAAAGTAAGATTTTATGCATATTTATGCATATTTTGCTCATGTTTGGCAATTCTAGCCCCTTATCCAAATAATCAACATTTGTGTTTAGTTATTTTTATCTAAAACAACAAAAAAAAACATTTATATTTTCAAATGTACATTATTTTAAATTTGTAATAAAATTTAAAAAATTAAATGTTTCCAAGCCAATATTACGATTTTGTGTAACTTTTTATTTGCGCAAACGTTTTATTCCTCCCTGAATGCCATTGTCTTCATTTCCTGGTCCATGGCTTCAAGGACGGCAAATTGGCACATAAAAATGCCACAATCACTGGCATTGTCCTGTTTTGGGACATTCTGAAAGATATTCATACATGTAAGAATTTACACACATTGCGATATGAGAAAATAGTGAAGAAACCTAAACATTACAAAGTAACTGCATGAATGCGCGATATTTAAACAAGAGTAGATGAAGATGATGTTTGGAAACCATCAAACACAACAAATGTTCAAAATATGGCAGGACCAGTCAAAACGAACAAACTATTTACTAGCTGTCATAATATTAACTGCCTAGTTTAAAACGCGGGACAGCGGCATCTGCCTGTCGTACATACAAGCGATAAATTCTATTTCTGTCGCATCGGTGATTTAGGGAACATGGTCCACGTCAGAAAAGGTATCATTCTGAGTTTATACTACATATGTTTGTCCTTTTTGGTGGATTACATTTAATATTATTTCATATGCTTTATAACTAACTTTCTGGGAAAGTATGACAGACGGATAGACCGATGAACAATAGGACACGTACGCGGTCTTTATTCGGGAAATATCGTTATGTAGAAAGAATTGTCTTACATTAACAGATTTGCACTCTCCATATAGCTCTCTGAAGAGCTTGAATCAAACACCTTCAACACTTTTTCCTCAACTTCAAGTACCTGAAATCATTAATAAAATACTTTCTATTTCGAAATGTACATGTAGCCGTTACTTTTGATAAAAAACTATGAATTTATTTGCAAACGGTAATGCAATAGCAAAGACAAAACAGTAAAAGTGTCGCTGCATTCAGGATTTGCTTATTTTTTATTCATAGCAACTAACAGTCACCGAGACTGATACCCGAACCATTTATTGTTAACTTCATTTAAAAATGGCGCATGCAAAACCTAAAATGCAAGTTACATTAGCAATAAGTGTTACTTTGCGTATCATAGTTCTTACCACAAGAATCCAGTGGTTTCCAGTCCCAACTGGAATAAAAACCTTTTCCTTGTTAAACGTATCTGGCTTCAGATAGCGGTCAGCGTTCTGCCCATTCGCCACCGACACATAAAAAAACACATATACAGTTGCAACATCTGGAAATTCCCGCGCAAAGATTCGGAAATATATGTTGACGATCTGAAAAAGAAAATATGAAATGATAATACAAAATGCCGATATTGCAGTATCATGGTTCTCCGTTCAGATAATTTATTTAATGTACCGTGTCTATTCCGAAGAAAAACAAATACGCAGAAAAATGCTTTTATCAAATAAAGAAGTGACAGTTTTAAAACAGTATATAGTGTGGTAACATTTATTTCGAGTGGACGAGTTATCGTTCAGACGGCGAAAATGAAGTTTTAACGCGGACAGTTATTTGCACAGTTGTGATATGCTCATATGATAAGCTGTTACATGATTAATGCTTCGCTGGTTCTTGATTTCGAGCAAGATTTCATTGCGCGAAATAAGCGAAAACTAAAACAGCGCGAACTATAATGATGCTGTAGTTGATAGTCACCTTGGAGTATCTGCGTGCATAAAAGATAGAACTTCGGTTAAATATTTTCAAATCTTTGTCAGGCTTTAAACTGTGTGCTTAATTTTCCCTTTATTGATTAACTGTTTCAATGAAGACGGTTTCATTGGCTGCAACGTTGTTTATATATGACTTAAGTTATTTTTAGTAAAACCCATGTTCTTCATACAATTCTCCTTTGAAAGATGTGTCGATTAAAACAAACCTTAATAATGTTTACTTTGAAGGTCATTAAACTAGAAAGTAATTGTAACAGACTCGGCTGCTAGCAGATGTACAGCTGTCTTAATTCATTAAATATGAACATCGTTGACTTATCAAGCATTAAACCGAAACTGATCATTTTGTCAATTACTGCTTACTTGGTCATTCAACCATCCATCACCAGGTAGTCTTTGTAAATCTTCTCTTCTTAAAACGATGTTGTCACGGAGACAAACTACCTGGTCATCTGACATACGCAGATACGAATTAAGGACAGCTTTGCCGTCGTCTGTAATAGCTTTGCCGACGTCTGTAATGTTAAAGGTTTCAAGGAAACATCAAAATGGTATTAAAATAATTTAAAAATAACAGTCTAAGGCCTACTAAAAAGCAAGATGTATTAGAAAATAAGCGAAAGAGTAAAGGTTGGAAGTGAGGCAACGAAGAAGTTTGTGCATTATATTGAAATACTGAAGTGCTCGCTGATAAACATGCACGTTAAAGGACATAACTTCTTTAAATAAATTCAATACAAGAAAATAATTATTCAACATTCTTAACAACAGCCATGAGCTTAACGTCACTGCTAAGTGAAAAAAATGAAGCGATTATCTGTTTAAAAGACAACATAAATAATCTTAAATATGGGGCCTGTAAGTTGCAACTGATAAAAATTATTGTCACATTTTCCTACTAAAAAAATTATAACAGTTTAATAATAACACTGCGAAATAGTAAATTGTTACGTAATAAAATAACCTTAATCAAGTGATCATTGTATACATAAAGTAGCTTTACCTTCTTCCACGTTCTCCTTCCTGTAACTGAGACATATTTTTCATATTGTAGTACAAAACATTCTGTAGAACGTCATCTTCTACATGTATCTTATTTCTGAATCTTACTGCTGTCAGCGCTGTCACTGCCGCAGTAAAAACGATCTTACTGCTTTCACTGCTGTCCCTGTCGCAGTAAAAACGATCTTACTGCTGTCACTGCTGTTACTGTCGCAGTAAAAACGATCTTACTTCTGTAACTGCTGTAACTGCCGCAGTTAAAACGATCTTACTGCTGTTACTGCCGCGGTAAAAACGATCTTACTGCTGTCACTGCTGTTACTGCCGCAGTAAAAACGATCTTACTGCTGTCACCGCTGTTACTGCCGCAGTAAAAACGATCTTACTGCTGTTACCGCTGTTACTGCCGCAGTAAAAACGATCTTACTGATGTCACTGCTGTTACTGCCGCAGTAAAAAAGATCTTACTGCTGTCACCGCTGTTACTGCCGCAGTAAAACCGATCTGACTGCTGACACCACTGTTACTGTCGCAGTTAAAACTATCTTTAAAGTTACTGCTGTTACTGCTGTTACTGCCGCAGTAAAAACGATCTTACTGCTGTCACTGCTGTTACTGCCGCAGTAAAAACGATCTAACTGCTGTTACTGCGGCAGTAGGAAGATTTTTTGTGGTATTAGAACATCTCACTGTTGTAACTGATCTTACTGCGGCAGTAAGATGCCGCAAGATCATCTTACTGCTGTAACTGATCTTACTACGGCAGTAAGATGATCTTACTGCTGTCACTGCTGTAACTGCGGCAGTAAAATAATTTTTTTATTGTTTTATTAAATCTAAGAACATCTTACTGCTTTTACTGATCTTACTGCGACAGTAAGATGTTCTTACTGCTGTAACTGATCTTACTGCGGCAGTAAGATGATCTTACTGCTGTCACTGCACTAACTGCGACAGTAAGATAATTTTTATATTGTTTTGTTAAATCTTAGAACATCTTACTACTCTTACTGATCTTACTGCGGCAGAAAGACGATTTTTTGTGGTTTTAGAACATCTCACTGCTGTAACTGATCTTACTGCGGCAGTAAGATCATCTTACTGCTGTAACTGATGTTACTGCGGCAGTAAGATGATCTTACTGCTGTCACTGCTGTAACTGCGGCAGTAAGATAATTTTTATATTGTTTTGTTAAATCTAAAAACATCTTACTGCTCTTACTGATCTTACTGAGGCAGTAAGAAGATCTTACTGCTGTCAATACTGTTACTGCGGCAGTAAGATGATTTTTTTGTGGTACTAGAACATCTCACTGCTGTAACTGATCTTACTGCGGCAGTAAGCTCATCTTACTGCTGTAACTGATGTTATTGCGGCAGTAAGATGATCTTACTGCTGTTACTGCTGTAACTGCGGCAGTAAGATAATTTTTATATTGTTTTGTTAAATCTAAGAACATCTTACTGCTCTTACTGATCTTACTGCGGCAGTAAGATGTTCTTATTGCTGTAAATGATCTTACTGCGGCAGTAAGATGATTGTATGTGGATTTAGAACATCTCACTGCTGTAACTGATCTAACTGCGGCAGTAAGATCATCTTACTGCTGTAACTGATCTTACTGCGGCAGTAAGATGATCTTTTACTGCTGTCACTGCTGTAACTGCGGCAGTAAGATTATTTTTATATTGTTTTGTTAAATCTAAGGACTTCTTACTGCTGTAACTGATCTTACTGCGGCAGTAAGATGATTTTTTGTGGTTTTAGAACATATCACTGCTGTAACTGATCTTACTGCGGCAGTAACATGATCTTACTGCTGTAACTGATGTTACTGCGGCAGTAAGATGATCTTACTGCTGTCACTGCTGTAACTGCGGCAGTAAGATAATTTTTATATTGTTTTGTTAAGTCTAAGAACATCTTACTGCTCTTACTGATCTTACTGAGGCAGTAAGATGATCTTACTGCTGTAACTGATCTTACTGCGGCAGTAAGATGTTTTTTTTGTTGTTTTAGAACATCTCGCTGCTGTTACTGATCTTACTGCGGTAGTAAGACCATCTTACTGCAGTTACTGATGTTACTGCGGCAGTAAGATGATCTTACTGCTGTCACTGCTGTAACTGCGGCAGTAAGATGATTTTATATTGTTTTGTTAAATCTTAGAACATCTTACTGCTCTTACTGATCTGACTGCGGCAGTAAGATGATTTTTTGTGGTTTTAGAACATCTCACTGCTGTAACTGATCTTACTTCGGCAGTAAGATCATCTTACTGCTGTAACTGATGTTACTGCGGCAGTAAGATGATCTTACTTCTGTCACTGCTGTAACTGCGACAGTAAGATAATTTTTATATTGTTTTGTTAAACCTAAAAAACATCTTAGTGCTCTTACTGATCTTACAGCGGCAGTAAGATCATCTTACTGCTGACACTTCTGTTACTGCGGCAGTAAGATGATTTTTGTGGTATTAGAACATCCCAATGCTGTAACTGATCTTACTGCGGCATTTAGATGATCTTACTGCTGTTACTGCTGTAACTGCGGCAGTAAGATAATTTTTATATTGTTTTGTTAAATCGAAGAACATCTTACTGCTCTTACTGATTTTACTGCGGCAGTAAGATGATTTTTTGTGGTTTAGAACATCTCACTGCTGTAACTGATCTTACTGTGGCGGTAAGATCATCTTACTGCTGTAACTGATGTTACTGCGACAGTAAGATGATCTTACTGCTGTCACTGCTGTAACTGCGGCAGTAAGATAATTTTTATATTGTTTTATTGAATTTAAAAACATCTTACTGCTCTTACTGATCTTACTGCGGCAGTAAGAAGATCTTACTGCTGTCACTGCTGTTACTGCCGCAGTAAAAACGATCTTACTGCTGTTACTGCTGTTACTTCCGCACTAATAACGATCTTACTGCTGTCACTGCTGTTTATGTCGCAGTTAAAACGATATTACTGCTTTCACTGCTGTTACTGCCGCAGTAAAATACGATCTTACTGCTGTCACTGCTGTTACTGCCGCAGTAAAAACGATCTTACTGCTGTTACTGCTGTTACTGCCGCAGTAAAAACGATCTTACTGCTGTTACTGCTGTTACTGCCGCAGTAAAAACCATCTTACTGCTGTCACTGCTGTCACTGCGGCAGTAAAAACCATCTTACTGCTGCTACTGCTGTAACTGCGGCAGTGATATCATTTCACTGCTGTCACTGCTGTCACTGCTGTCACTGCTTACTGCTAACTTCACAGTGCTGTTAATTTTGTTGTTTTCAAAGATTTTTCCTTAATGTCGGATATTGTGTTCAATAATCTTACTGTTTCAGCAATATAGACGATCTGGTGACTTATTCGAAGAACATTAAGAATAGTACATACTTAACCTTTCGGCTGGTAGCGAACACCCCTGAGTACGAAAACCGGCTTTAATCACCGGATAGATTCTAACTGAGGAATAAGGTGAATTATAGAGAATTTACGAGTAGAACCACGAAGGGAAACACTTGAAGCCAATCTGCTTTAAT